>CM026209.1:25985760-26120325 GCA_014839995.1 Xenentodon cancila | reverse complement strand
TATGTGTGGCAGGTGTGTATATATGTTATACACGTATTTAAAAAAAAAAAAAAAAAAAAAAAAAAAAAAAAAAAAAAAAAAAAAAAAAAAATTATTAAAAAAAAAAAAAAAAAAAAAAAAAAAAAAAAAAAAAAAAAAAAAAAAAAAAAAAAAAAAAAAAAAACCCTCCCCAAAGAGACAAACATGACAAGAAGAGCTGGGGCCTACAGGGGACATCCACCCTGTAGGTGCCAGTTTCTTATTGTTTTTAATGCACCATGACCATATATAAATTATTATATATATACACAATAGAGAGCACTGGTATGTGTAGGGAGTGCTCACCATACATGTACCAGCTGCTCTTTTTAATGCACCCAAATACATTAACAAAGGAACGGAGGGGGGGGGGGGATAATAAAAAAAAAAAAAAAAAAAAAAAAAAAAAAAAAAAAAAAAAAAAAAAAAAAAAAAAAAAAAAAAAGTGGTGTATATATGTGTATATATATATATATGTGTATATATATGTATAGAGATATGTAACAATAAAAAAAATAAATAAATAAATAAATAAGTAAATAAAAAATATATAAAAAATTGAGAGATCAATAGGCCAGGTGGGGGGAGGGGGGTAACATGAGGGACTACCAGGGGAGCATGTGCTGGACGGCCCCTGCAGGTCGCTGGGTGCCCGGGGGATCCGGCCCGCGCTCCTACTGTCTGGGTCTTGTCCTGCGGGGGGGTGCCTGGGTCTCGGGGGGGGCCGGGGGCTGCTCCTTGGCTGCGGCGCCTGGTACCGGGGCTGACTACTGGGAGGGGCCCCCTGGTTGGAAGTAGTGCGGTGGTGGCCCACCGGCCGGGTGCGCCGGGATGTGTTGGCGGGCCCCTTTTCCCTGGCCTGGCGTGGCCTCTGGGTGTCGGCTGTGTCCCCCCCCCCCCCCCCGCCCCCTGTTCCTGTCCCTCCGCCTTGGCTCTGTAAGTTGGCGACTGCGGGTGGTGGCTGCCTCGGTCCCCCGGGGCTGCTCGCTCTGCCCGTGTTTCCTCTCGCCGCCTCCCTCCCCTCTCGCCGCCTGGCCCCCCCCCTCTGCCGGCCCAGTGCTGTTCGGCCCTGGGAGTCTGGTGTCACCGCTGTGGCGGCCGGACATGTGGCGGTGCGCCGACGCTGGCGGACCGTGACGGCACCGTTCTTGCTTGGCTGGGACGCGCCATGTTGGGTTGCCTGGGGATCCGGGGGCGCCCCGCGCCCTTGTCTTCCTGGACTTGTCAGGCCCCTTGCGGAGGTGATTTGACATGGAAGGGGAGGTGGGACCGGTGGCCGCCTTCTCCTCTGTCCTGCTCTGCTGGGTGGGTTGGCTGCAGCCGCCTCTTGAGGGGGGGAGCATGGGTTGGCCTGGGGGCGGGGGGGGCAGGGGGGGCGATGACCGGTGACGATGGGAACCAACAAGGGCTTTGTAAGAATAATTACTTTAGTAAAGTTAAAAATAACTATTCAAAGGAAGGAGGTATGTAAATGATTTGTTGTTGTCATTTTTTATTGTGATTATTATCATATTTTTGTATATGTATGTATTTATGTGCACAAAGAATTATGAGTATGTAGGTATTACCATATATATATATGGGTTTCCATGTTGTCGGTGTGCATGTACATGTGTGTGTGTGTGTGTACGTGTGTGCGCATTTACACGAGTGTGTGTGTGTGTGTTGTGGGGGGGGGGGGGGGGGGGGTGTGCGTACACGTGGGTATGTGGGTGTGTGTATGTGTGTGTGTGGGGGGGGGGTGCGTACACGTGTATGTATGTGTGGGTGTGCGTGTGCATGTACGTGTGTGTTGTGTGTGCGTGTGCATGTACGTGTGTGTGGGTGCGTGTGCATGTACGTGGTGTGTGTGCGTGTGCAGGTACACGTGTGTGTGTGTGGGTGTGTGCGTGAGAGTACACGTGTGTGTGTGTGGGTATATGTGTCTGTGCACGTGCGTGTGTGTGTGTGTGCATGTGTGTGTACATACACATGTGGACGTGGGTGTGGGTGAGTGCAAACACATGTGGTGGTGTGTGTGTGTGTGTGTGTGTGTGTGTGTGTGTGTGCATGGGAGTACACATGTGGAGGTGTGTGTGCGTGTGTAGGTGTGTGTGTACATGTGCGGATGTGTATATGTGGGTATGTATGTGTGTTTGTATGTATGCATATATATAGATATATATAAGTATGCACTAGGTGTTTATATGTTGCTGTGTATATGTAGATGCATTTCTATATGTGTATTAATTAATGTATAGGTATATATATATATATATATATATATATATATATGGACAAATACAGGATATATGTATATGCACATGAAACTAAAAACACAGGTGCACATGATTGTATCAGAGTATATTAATATGTATGAATAACTACTTACTGATGCACATGTATCTTACATACATAATGCTTCGAGGTCAACACACGGATCATTGCTGGGTGTATGTATACGGGTGTGTGTGTGTGTGTGCATTGTGCATTGAGGTACAAATTGAGTTGCTCTGTTTACAATGTATAAAGAATATGTACTAGATAACAGCATACATGTCCACATATGTATGTGTATGTATGTATATAGGTATTATATATGACTACTCAATACTGCCTCCAGCACCCCCCCAACGCTCAAACGATCAGAAATGTGATTGTAAATATGAAACTCCTCCTCCTTTTTCCTCTATTTTCCTCTATTTTCTTGTTCTTTTTTTTTTCTTTCTTGCTTATAACGATTGATTGTCTTGTGTCCACCTTTTACCCCTTAAACAACACATTATAAACTTCTTGACAAATATTACAACATAGACACCAAACTGCACCACCACTGTCTTGTCTCTTTCTTCTGCTCTCTCTCTCTCCACTTTCCACACCCGGTGACTATAGCCCTCCTCTGCAGAACATTTACACCCCTCTCTCCGACTCTCCCTTTACTTTTATCTTGTTTGATTTCTCCAGGGATCAATAAAAATATAAGTTTGACTGTTATGAGGGCTGGTGAAGGTAGCACACTTGCACACACTCACCCACACACACAAAACACCCTTGGTTACCAGATTAAAATGCATATATACAACTCCGGTTATACCAACATGGTATCAACCATAAATATATATGCAAACAAGGGTTAAAAAAAAAAAAAAAAAAAAAAAAAAAAAAAAAAAAAAAAAAAAAAAAAAAAAAAAAAAAGAAAGCTGGAAATAAGTGTTGCTGCTAAGACAGGTAGAAAGAAGAGGAGTGTAAAAACAAGAGGAAAAGGCAGCAGAGGTGAGTGTTTAACAGTGGAAAACGAAGGTAGACGTGGTGTCAGTAGGCTGTCTATTCACAGGGAGCTGAATATGTTGATGTAGCAGGAAGGAGAGGAACGCCTCCACCTCATGAGAGGAGGACGTACAGGAAAGCAGGGTGAAGACAAGTGTGGCAGACGAGGCTTTTATTGGCTGTAGTGGAAGAAAGATGGAGCAGATTGTTGACAGTGTGTTTAGGAGTGAGGAGATAAGGATGTAGAAGATGAGCCCATATATGACCTAAGACCCAGACCCAGACAGTAGACTTAGATTTCAGGTTTGTGGCTGCTAGAGGAATGACACCCAGAACCTGAGTGGAACTGAAAGACCGACAAGACTGACTTGATGAGCGAGAACAATCCCCCAGAGACTTCTGGAACCACGTAGAGAGATGGTTGAAACACACCGGTCTCCACCCAAATCATCAGCAGACACAGAGAGAAGGTTTAGAAAAGCTATCTTGGATGGTGTGCCCGAACCTGTAAGACTACCCATGTTGAACAACCCTGATTTACCTGTAAGTGAGGCCTCTGCATGGGAGAAGCAGCTGTAGCATCATCTCTAGAGGTAGATAGATGAGGCAGAACAAGAGAAGGAGACGGTGAAACAATTACAGACTCAGCTGCTTAATTACAGCTGGGAGAGGTCAGACAGAAAGAGAACGAGGAGAAAACAGCTGAAAGACAGATGATGGCTGATAGCAGAGGCAGACCAGGGGTTGCTGCGGGCCCAGAGGGGGGTGGGGCTTCAGGAGAAAAGGGGCTGGTCACCGAGGGAAGGCGATGGTGCCTGTGTCATCTGTGGTCAGCCGGGGCATTGGTCACGTGAACGTCCCCCGAACCAGCAGAGGAGCTGGAGGTGGGGGGAGACCTGGACAGAGGTATGCAGCCGCACCTGATCCCTAAGTGGACCAACGCAAAGGGGAGGACGGTTCTCCGTAGTGACTCTAGGAGGCCGGAGGAGGAAGAGGACACATCCCACAGAGACACAGACAGAGTGGGAAAGGCAGACCCACTGCTGTCCATCACGAACTCCACCATGAACTCGCCACTGCAGAAGGATGAACTGTCAGATGCCCTTGTTGAAGTGATGTGGCGTCTCCTTCGGTGCCTGTGACTTTAATGGGGAGAGACTTGTTTATCAAAGTTGGAGCAACTATTCTGTGTGGTCCAGATGGACTTACTGTCACTTTGTCAGGTGGGACTTCTCTATCCTGCCCTTCCCCCACCACCTCAGCAGGAACAGGACAATGGTTGGTGAGACCTCTGCAGGGCGAGTATGCTGACATCTCTTGGGGAGCCCGGATGGGGGCGGGTTACTGTCTGTCCTAGATCTCTCTGGTAAACCTTACATCCCTCCTCCAGGTCCCCCACAGGTAAGCATTATTTTATGATATTAAGAACACTGAATGGTATCAACAGGATTTTAAAAATAACTTAGAGGGTCAGACTTGGAAAATTTTTTCAGATTTCATAACAGTGGGTAAAGAGGGAGTTTCAGCCGTAGTTCAGCAATTCCCAGAACAACTACAGTGCTATAAAATGGGAGAGGAGGCTGTGCCTTATGCGTCACTATCATTGCATCTTTCTCATCAGGCTAAAGATTTGAGAGAAAAAAAAATGTCAGCTGACAGACTGGATGAGGACTCAGATCCTGTGTGTTTCTGCGTCTCCATCCACTGGTATGTATAAGATAGAGGTTGCAGCACGAGACAGAGTAGACCTGCAACATGAGAGATTGTCCAGACATCCTGGACAAGGGAGAATGGATCATCCACAGGCAGCAGAAATGCTGTATTGATGTTTTTTTTTCAGCCTCCCTCTCCACCCTGAGTGTAGAACTGTTTTCTCTTTCACTCGTGGAGGATGACAGTGGAGGTATACCAGACTCCCTCAGGGTTTTACGTTATCACCAGAACTCTTTAAAGGTTTAAAGTCAGCAGAACAGAATTACCGGTGGCCAGACTGCAGGTGTGTTTTCTGAGAAGGGTGGTCTCACAGAATTGTCTCCTACACATAGGTCTACTATTCTTCATTATCCCAGACCGGAAAAAGCTTTCATAACTCTTAAACAGGCCTTGACTCAGGCTTCTCACTTAGCCTTGCGTGATTATTCCAGGACTTTTTATCTTGATGTTTCTGAAGCAGACAGTGAAGTGCATGGAGTTCTGTTTCAGAAAAAGGTGGAGACAGGTACAGGTATCATGTATGTGAGTGTAGTGACTGACAGAACTGACAAAAGATAGCATTGTGGCTCATGTGAACTCTGAGACTTTCACAATGACTTCATTGAGAAAACAAAGACTGTGAAAAGTGTTTGATGCACTTAACTGGATTTTCACTCATTAAGGTATCGATAGGGCAGATAGGATGGAAAAAGGAGAGCCACATGAGGGGCAAGTAAGAGTTGAAAAGAGACAAAGGTCAGGTCAGACTTGGAAGTAGGAAGCTTTGTTTACAGAAGGATGTTGTGTCGGAGATCAGAAAGGAGGGTTGCATGCAGGAGTGATAAAGGGGTGATAAAAGAAGGAGGGGGCTGGAAAAGAAGTGTCTGTGTTTACTGACTCAGTTTATGCAGCAGGGGCAGGATTTCCAACTGCTGGTAATAAGCCCATAAAACATAAGAAGGAGATGGGAGCAGTAGCTGAAGTTTTAATGTTGTAGAGAAGAGTGGCGATTGTGAAGTATGAAGGACATGACAAAGGAAACAGCTGGACTGCAAAAGGTAACGAGGAAGCTGACAGAGAGGCAAAGGTAGCGGCTGGATGTTCTCTAAGCTTGTAGATGATGACGAGTGCAGAGGAGATCCAGCTCCACCTCAAACTAGATCAGATGTGGGAAGCACAAAAGAGGTTGTCTCCTCATGAAAAGATAATGTGGAAGCAGAGAGGAGCTGTTAAGTCACAAGGATTGTGGAAAAAACCAAATGGGAGAATTGTTTTGTCTCCAGGAATAAGAAAATAGGCTCTGGAAGAGGCACATTGAGCAGGACATGTAGGAGCAGCACAGATGGACAGAAACTTATGTCACTGGTGGCATCTTTTCCTGAAAGACATCTCAAAGAGCTATGTGACAATGTGTAAGATGTGTACTCAGTATAATCCAAGACCCACAGTAAAACCAGAAAAAGGGAATGTTTCCATCCAGAAAAGAGCAGGACAGGAAATAATCATTTACCACACAGATAAGATTACTCCAGTGAAAGGAAACAGGTATGTATTGGTGTGTGAACAGTTTCACCGGATAGCCAGAGGCATGTTCCACCAGAAAGGAGGCAGTAAGTCAGTGATAATGTTTTTGGTAAATCCATACATCCCCAACATCAATTTCTGGAAAAGGCAAGATCTGATAATGGGACACATTTCAAAAACAGTGATTTGCAACAAGTTGAAAGCATGTTAGAGCTTAAACAGACTTTTGGAACAGTGTATCATCCTCAGTCCCAAGGTAAAGTTGAGGGGATGAATCAGAGATTAAAACAAAATGATATTTACCACGAGTGGCATGAATCGGTTGGATGGTCTTCCCTTAGCATTGATGTCCATCTGATGGTCAGTAAATCAGGGAACAGGATTTACTCCATATGTGTGCTCCCTTGATTTGTCTCCAACCAAAACAAAACCTGATGTTGTGTTTAATGAACTAAAAATTTTAGTCACAAGTTTCTCAAGACAGATGCAGGATAACCAGAGGAGGTGAGAAGGAGCAGGACCGCCTGACACGGGTGGGTCCTTCTTAACGTCATCAACAGAAAGTGGTCAGAGCCCAGGTGGACAGGTCCATTCCAGGTGACAGAGGACTTCACATGCAGTTTGGCTAAAACACAGATGCGACACCAGGTTTTACTGGTTCCAGTGTAGCAACTGAAGAGCCCAGCAGGAGCTGGAATGAGATTCAGACTGGACCCTCTGGAATGAATAAAACCTAGATCTCAAGAAAGGAGCAGAATAATCCCCAGGTCCAGGTAGAGGCACAGGGTAGTCTACCCATGAGTCTCGAAGAAAGAAGAAAGAGGACGTCAAAAGAAGAAAGAGATTCTTTTCCATTCATCATTGTATTAATGTCTAATGTGTGATGTTTGGTTGTTTTCACTGGATCAATAGGTTTGTTTAAGCTGTGATAGAAATTATGCCTTTTTCCGGGAAATCCTAAGGATGAGGATGAGGAAAGGGGGATTTGAAGGAAAATTATAAATTATAAATTTATTAGCTTCTTTTATATTTAATCTCAGCAATGAGTAAAAACTCAAGAGTGTGTATCATCTCAGGACTGTGCTTTGCATTGTCACACAGGAAGACGGCGGCCTGGCGCGTGTGATTACAAGAGTATCGTAAAGGCAGAACAAACTTACGGAAATAAACATGAATCTCCTATCAACAAACTCGGGGAATCTTTGATTCAACACAGGCGAGGCGAGGCGGCAGAGGCGAGGCGGCAGAGGCGAGGCGGCAGAGGCGAGGCGGCAGAGGCGAGGCGGCAGAGGCAGCGTGAGGCAAGTACAGGCAAGTCAAGAAAAGTAAAGGCAAGCTTAGTCAAGTTGAGGTGAGTCAATCTGAGTCAAGTCGAGGTGTGACAAGCTGAGTAAAGGTGAGGTGTGACAAGTCAGGGTGAGGCAAGTAGAGAAGATAAGAAGCAAGCTGGGCAGGCAGGCGCGGTTGCGAGGCGGGGTAGGGCAAGTTGAGTCTAGTCAAGGTTGAGTTGAGGTGAGCAAAGACAAGCTGAAACCAGTAAAGTGAAGGCAAGATGAGTAAAGGTAAGGTGAGTCGAGTTGAAGTGAATAAAGGCGAGTTGAGACTTAAGTGAGTCAAGATAAAAATGAGTTGAGGCGCGGTGAGTAAAGGTAAAGGTGTAGGAGTAAAGGTGAGTCTTGGCGAGTCGAGTTGAGGCGAGGTCAGTAAAGGCAAGGAGAGTTGAAGTGAGGCGAGATGAGTCGAGTCGAAGTGACTAAAAGCGAGTTGAGGTGAGGTGAGACAAGTTAAAGTGAATAAATACGAGTTGAGTCCAGGTGAGTTGAGTTAAAGTGACCAAAGTTGAGTTGAGGCGAGGTGAGTTTAGGCGAGGTGAGTCGAGTCGAAGTGACTAAAGACAAGTTGTGGTGAGGTGAGTTGAGTTTAAGTGACTAAAGGTGAGTGGAGGCGAAGTGAGTTGAGACGAAGTGACCAAGGCGAGTTGAGGCGAGGTCAGTTGAGTTTAAGTGACTAAAGGCGAGTTGAGTCCAGGTGAGTTGAGTTAAAGTGACTAAAGTTAAGTTTAGGCGAGGTGAGTCGAGTCGAACTGACTAAAGACAAGTTGTGGTGAGGTGAGTTGAGTTTAGGTGACTAAGGCGAGTTGAAGCGAGGTGAGTGGAGTTTAAGTGACTAAAGGTGAGTGGAGGTGAGGTGAGTTTAGTCGAACTGACTAAAGGCAAGTTGAGGCGAGGTGAATTGAGTTTGAGTGACTAAAGTTGAGTTCAGGCGAGGTGAGTCGAGTCAATGTTACTAAAGGCGAGTTGAGTCAAGGTGAGTTGATTTGAAGTAACTAAAGGTGAGTGGAGGTGAGGTGAGTCGACTCAAGGTGACTAAATGTATATTGAGGTGAGGTGAGTCAGTCAAAGTGACTAAATGCGAGTTGAGTCCATGTGAGTTGAGTTGAAGTGACTAAAGTTGAGTTTAGGCGACGTGAGTCGAGTCGAAGTGACTTAAGGCGATTGTAGGCGATGTGAGTCGAGTCGAAGTGACTTAAGGCGATTGGAGTCGATGTGAGACGAGTCGAAGTGACTTAAGGCAAGTTGACTCGAGGTGAGTTGAGTTTAAGTGACTAAAGAAAAGTTGAGGCGAGGTCAGTTGAGTTGAGTTGAAGTGACTAAAGGTGAGTGGAAGCGAGGTGAGTTGAGACAAAGTGACTAAGGCGAGTTGAGGCGAGGTCAGTTGAATTTAAGTGACTAAAGGTGAGTTTAGGCGAGGTGAGTCGAGTCAATGTTACTAAAGGCGAGTTGAGTCAAGGTGAGGTGATTTGATTCGAAGTGACTAAAGGCAAATTGAGGTGAGGTGAGTCGACTCAAAGTGACTAAAGTTGAGCTGAGGCGAGGTGAGTTAAGGCGAGGTGCCTCAAGATGATGTGACTAAAGGCGAGTTGAGCCGAGTTTAGTCGAGTTGAAACAAGTTAAAAGGACTTGTTGAGTCAAGTTGATGCAAGGTGAGTAAAGGCAAGGTGAGCTGAAGTGACTAAGGCGAGTTGAGCCGAGTTTAGTCGAGTTGAAACAAGTTAAAAGGATGCGAGGTGTTGAAGCGAAGTGAGTCAGGTTGATGTGTCTAAAGTTGAATCGAGGTGAGTTGAGTTGAAGTGACTAAAGGCAAATTGAGGTGAGGTGAGTCGACTCAAAGTGACTAAAGTTGAGCTGAGGCGAGGTGAGTTAAGGCGAGGTGCCTCAAGATGATGTGACTAAAGGCGAGTTGAGCCGAGTTTAGTCGAGTTGAAACAAGTTAAAAGGATGCGAGGTTTTGAAGCCAAGTGAGTCAGGTTGATGTGTCTAAAGTTGAGTCGAGGTGAGTTGAGTTGAAGTGACTAAAGGTGATTTGAATCAAAGGCATTGCGAGTCTTGTTGAGTCAAGTTGATGCAAGGTGAGTAAAGGCAAGGTGAGCTGAAGTGACTAAGGCGAGTTGAGGCAAGTCGAGTCAAAGTTACTAAAGGCAAGTTGAGGCGAGGTGAGTCGAGTTGAAGTGACTGAAGGCGAGTTATGGCGAGGTGAGTAAAGGCAAGTCGAGGCAAAGTGACTAAAGTGTTTCATTCATACATCCATTCAGATAAAAACAGATTTTAAGAGTTTATGCAAACAAATCTCAGGGATTTTTCAAACGATGGGTTTTAGGTCGTTAAAAAACCAGAGAAATGTCTCACTGCTCTGCAGTCGGTCAGCCAGTTCATCCTGCTTCATCTTCTTCAGGACGTACAGCGTGATCTTCATAAATGACTCTCTGTTGCTCCGTCTCTGCTCCGCTTCTTCGTTTTCCTCTCCCTGACCCTCTAAGTTTTCTGGGTAATCTTGACTGAGAATCATCTGGATGTTCTTCAATTCGCTCTTCACAAAGCTGATGATATTTTCCTCCAGCAGCTGGAACACAGGAATCCAACTTCAAATCAGGAAAAGGTGGAATGATATGAGATAAAACTATTTTTGCACATTTGACAACTCACGTCTGAGAGAAACGATGAGTAAAGGCCATAGACATTTAGGAGACAGTAATTCAAATTTAAATGAAAAGAAAAATATATAGTATACCCCTACTTTTATATAAATTTAAGTTTTTCCATTTTAAATGTTGGTTTACATGACATTGTGTACAATGTCATGTTTATAATTGCAATTAATCAGGTGTTATTTTATTATGGGGTTTTAGTGTCATTACTCAGGCTTTTCTGGATTATTCTGGCTTTATAGTTTGTTTTGAGGCTTTATAATTTTTCAGGTGTTTCTGGATAATTCTGTGTTCAAAGTTTCATTATTCAGGTGTGTCTGTTTTATTGTGGGTTTATGCTGTCATTACTCAAAATTGTCTGGTGTATTCTGGGTTCATAGTTTATTTATTTGGGTGTTTCTGGATCATTCTAGGTTTACAGTGTAATTACGCAGGTTTCTGGATTATTCTGGCTTTATAGTGTCAATAATCCAGAAACACCTGAATAATAAAATTATGAACCCAGAATAATACACAAAACCTGAATGGTGAGATTATTAACCCAGACGAATGTACACAATGTCATGTCATTTTTGTCATTTTGTGTTATTGTTTTATTATGCAGTTTTAGTGTGTTGTACTTTTAAAATGTTGGTTTACATGACATTGTGAACACTATTCCAGGTTAATAATCTCATAATTTAGGTTTATTTGAAATTATTATTGACTTAGTGTGTCATTATTCAAGTGTTCCTGGATTATTCTGGGTGCATAGTTTCAATATTCAAGTTTTTCTGGGTATATAGTGTCATTACTATGGTTTTTCTACATTATACTTGGTTTCCACAGTAATTATACCGGTTTCTGTTTTATTCGGGTGTATAGTTTCATTGTTCAATGTTACTGGTTGTTCTGGGTTTATAGTGTCATTATTCAGGGGTTTCTGGAATATACTAGGTTTACACTGTAATTATGCAGGTTTCTGGATTATTTATTTATTATTTATTAGGTTTATATGTCATTATTCATTTTTTTCTGGATTATCCTGGGAGTATAGTTGTTTTTTTTATCATTTCTGGATTGTTCTTTTCATTATTCAGGTTTATCTGGATTCTTCTTGTTTTATAGTGTTATGACTTAGAGTGTTATGAATTAGTCCGGGTTTGTAGTGTCATGATTCAGGTCGTTCTGGATTATTCATGGTTTTATTTGTCGGGGTTTTGTGGATTATTGTATGCCTTTCCATGAGATTGGTGGCTCTTTGATTGCGTTTCAGTTTTTCTCACCTTAAATGTAGAATCCAGTTCTGTCTTTTGAACACACGGACCACTGAGATCTTGGGAAGTCTGCTCGTCCACTCTGCAGAAATATTTCAGGTCAGAAATATAATGTATGGATGTCCTGCTCCATTACCCTTACTGCATAATTACCTTTAAAATGCAGCAGATGAGGAATTATTTGATGTTGTTAGTAAGATGAGTGAAATTTTTTAAAATTTTGCATTTATTCATTATATATTTACACTTCAGAGAGAGAGAGAGAGAGAGAGAGAGAGAGAGAGAGAGACGGGGGGAGGATTAGGGTCATGCAAAAGGTTTGGGCACCCAAAGACATTTGAATTCCCAAAAGGAATTAATTGCAAATGGCTAAGTGATGTGACTTTAGTGATTAATTTGGTTAAAAACAATGCAGGTTCTGTTTTCTCGGAGTCTGGAGTGATCATAGAATTTTGAGTAATCAGAAAAACTGAAGGTGAAGCTGAAACTGGAGTCCAGCTCATCCCAGCAGAGTTCTGGTCTGGTCTGTTCCGGTGTTCTGGTGGTTCCTACAACTACCAACTGTGGAATGGGAGGCAGAACCTTCACTTATCCGGCAACTGGCTGGGGTTCACACATCTGCTGCATCTGTACGGAGACGTGTCCGTTAGACGGCTGGTAGTGCAGGCTGGACACATCTGCTGCATCTGTCCTAATTTTGATACTAAAATAAAGATTTGAACCGTTGCTCATCACTACACATTACATTTAATGATGTTACATCTAGCAGACGCTTTTATCCAAAATAACTTCCAACAGAGAAAAACAGTGACGCCTCAGAAGCAGCTGCTTACTGAACGTGAAGTCATGGAGAACTTCTCAGCTGTGAATAAAGACCGAACAGAACAAAATCATTCGTATTTTCAAGGTGAAGAGGTTTGTTGTGCTGTGAATTATGCTAAGTCTGGAATAGTGTATCTTGGCCTGGAAGGGCCCAACGGTCCTAGAAGCCATGCAAGCAGGTGCTAGGCGGTCAGTGGCGCTAGCGCCAGCAGCTGCAACAGTCGCCGCTGGTCTCGAACAGGTCGGCGAGCTAGACCGTGGCTACGCTACCTTGGCCAGCTTGAGGTAACAGAGGTATGGTGGGTGTGCTTGGTTGTTCTGCACAAATGCTCAAATACCTTTATTGTACTTCCCTGAACAGATGAACCGTCACTTGGATCAAAGGCACTATTGCAACTGTATGATGACCATTGTTTTTCCATCCGTGACCAAACTGCTTCATCCAAATCAGAAGAAACAAATCTAATAATGCACCTTGGATCCACAATCACATTCAAGCTCTTCAAATACTGTATTTTTTCTCTGTAGACGATCTGAACATCAATGGAAGACCAGCAAATCTGAAGAAGCACACAATTCCCTCATCTAATTATAGACCGATTTCCAACCTTCCATTTATCTCTAAAACTCTGGAAAAGGTCGTTGCAGCAGCTGTGTGACCATTTGTATAGAAATGATCTGTTTGAAGTTCTTCAGTCAGGGTTCAGATGCATCATAGCACAGAAACAGCACTGGTTCCAGTCTCCAATGACCTTCTTATGGCCTCAGATAATGGACTAGTGTCCATACTGGTTCTGCTGGACCTCAGATAATGGATTAGTGTCCATACTGGTTCTGCTGGACCTCAGATAATGGATTAGTGTCCATACTGGTTCTGCTGGCCCTCAGATAATGGATTAGTGTCCATACTGGTTCTGCTGGACCTCAGTGCTGTGTTGATACTATAGATCACAGCATTTTACTGCAGAGACTAGAGTATGTTGTTGGGATTAAAGGGACAGCTCTAGGTTGGTTTAAATCATATCTGTCTGATAGATTCCAGTTTGTTCATGTTCATGGTTTCTTCAGTACAGACAAGGGTCTGCTATGGTGTCCTGCAGGGTTCAGTTCTAAGGCCAATATTGTTCAGTTTATACATGCAGCCCTTAGGAAGTATTATCCGGAACCACAGCATTAATGTTCATTGTTATGCTGATGATACGCAGCTGTATCTGTCTATGAAGATGAAACAGAACCATCAGACAAACTTCAGATGTGTCTCAAGGACATCAAGGACTGGATGTCCAGAAATGTTTTACTCCTAAATTCTGATAAAACAGAGGTTGTTGTTTGTGGTCCAAACAGCTCAGGAAGGGATTAGATGGTGTTGTGATGTCCTCCAGTAAAACTGTGCGAAACCTTGGAGTTATTTTGATCAGGATTTGTCATTTAAACAGCAGATTAATCAGGTTTGTAAAACTGAGTTTTTCCACCTCCGTAATATCTCAAAGATCAGGAGCATCCTCTCGCAGAGTGATGCTGGAAAACTAATTCATGCGTTCGTATCTTCTAGACTAGATTACTGTAACGTGTTGTTGGCTGGATGTCCAAGTGATTCTCTGAAGATCCTCCAGATGATCCAAAATGCAGCAGCGCGAGTGCTGACAGGAACCAACAAGAGAGACCACGTCTCTCCAGTTTAAGCTTCCTTCCCTGTTTCCACCTGAACTACTGTTCCCACCTGGACTATTGTAGTTCACTGTTCCCACCTGGACTACTGTTCCCATGTGGACTATTGTTCCCACCTAGACTACTGTTCCCACCTGGACTATTGTAGTTCACTGTTCCCACCTAGACTTCTATTCCCATGTGGACTATTGTTCCCACCTGGACTACTGTTCCCATGTGGACTATTGTTCCCACCTAGACTACTGTTCCCACCTGGACTACTGTTCCCACCGGGACTACTATTCCCACCTGAACTACTGTTCCCACCTGGACTATTGTAGTTTACTGTTCCCACCTGGACTGCTATTCCCATGTGGACTATTGTTCCCACCTGGACTACTGTTCCCATGTGGACTATTGTTCCCACCTAGACTACTGTTCCCACCTGGACTACTGTTCCCACCGGGACTACTATTCCCACCTGAACTACTGTTCCCACCTGGACTATTGTAGTTTACTGTTCCCACCTGGACTGCTATTCCCATGTGGACTATTGTTCCCACCTGGACTACTGTTCCCATGTGGACTATTGTTCCCACCTAGACTACTGTTCCCACCTGGACTACTGTTCCCACCGGGACTACTATTCCCACCTGAACTACTGTTCCCACCTGGACTATTGTAGTTCACTGTTCCCACCTGGACTGCTATTCCCACCTGGACTATTGTAGTTCACTGTTCCCACCTGGACTACTATTCCCACCTGAACTACTGTTCCCACCTGGACTATTGTAGTTTACTGTTCCCACCTGGACTGCTATTCCCATGTGGACTATTGTTCCCACCTGGACTACTGTTCCCATGTGGACTATTGTTCCCACCTAGACTACTGTTCCCACCTGGACTACTGTTCCCACCGGGACTACTATTCCCACCTGAACTACTGTTCCCACCTGGACTATTGTAGTTTACTGTTCCCACCTGGACTGCTATTCCCATGTGGACTATTGTTCCCACCTGGACTACTGTTCCCATGTGGACTATTGTTCCCACCTAGACTACTGTTCCCACCTGGACTACTGTTCCCACCGGGACTACTATTCCCACCTGAACTACTGTTCCCACCTGGACTATTGTAGTTCACTGTTCCCACCTGGACTGCTATTCCCACCTGGACTATTGTAGTTCACTGTTCCCACCGGGACTACTATTCCCACCTGAACTACTGTTCCCACCTGGACTATTGTAGTTCACTGTTCCCACCTGGACTACTATTCCCACCTGAACTACTGTTCCCACCTGGACTATTGTAGTTTACTGTTCCCACCTGGACTGCTATTCCCATGTGGACTATTGTTCCCACCTGGACTATTGTAGTTTACTGTTCCCACCTGGACTACTATTCCCATGTGGACTATTGTTCCCACCTGGACTATTGTAGTTTACTGTTCCCACCTGGACTGCTATTCCCATGTGGACTATTGTTCCCACCTGGACTATTGTAGTTTACTGTTCCCACCTGGACTGCTATTCCCATGTGGACTATTGTTCCCACCTGGACTATTGTAGTTTACTGTTCCCACCTGGACTGCTATTCCCATGTGGACTATTGTTCCCACCTGGACTATTGTAGTTTACTGTTCCCACCTGGACTGCTATTCCCATGTGGACTATTGTTCCCACCTGGACTATTGTAGTTTACTGTTCCCACCTGGACTACTATTCCCATGTGGACTATTGTTCCCACCTGGACTACTGTAACTCACTGCTTCCAAGTATCAGTCAGCATTTCCTTCTTTATTGCCAATTTATTCAAAATGGTGAAGCAAGATTTACATGTGGAACAAGTAAGGAAGAGCGCATGTTCTGTGTACCTGCTTACTCCACTGATTCTTCTTGGATTTCGTATTGATTTATAAAATAAATGTTGTACATAAAGTTTCTTTATTACATATTATTATGGACACATTAACACATAAACTTGTTTACTTACTTTACTTCTGAACATGTTCCACCTGTAAATGCAAGTGGAGACTTCATGGAACTGTAACTCTCCATGGACACACAGCTCCTTCCAGGTCTCGGTTCAGGTTCAGGTCCTGCTTTGGGTTTAGGCTCTGCTTCAGGTCCGGGTCCTGTTTTGGGTCTAGACTCTGCTTCAGATCCGGGTCCTGCAGAGCCCAGTCTTTGCACCGTTCTACTGACAACATGACACAGATTTCTGAGTGTCAGATGACATGAATGTGAGCTCTGACCTGCAGAGAAGTCCTGGATCATCTGGATTTTCTTCATCTCACCTCTGAACTCCAGTCCAGGTCCCATGTTTCTCACACAGGTGGCTTTCAGGTGGGGGGAGCCCCTCCAATGTGTTCTCACACTGACTCATACCAGAGGCCCCGCCTCTACTGAAACACATGTTGAGGTTGATGCGGTTCTGATTAGTCACAGATGTGATGCATTTTTTTAAGAATAAACCACTCAACAGTATATAGAGGGCTTCAGCAGGACATGGTGATTATATAAATGGGTGGCACATAGAAACTAGTGTACATATGTTATTCATTGTGTCTAATTTTAGTGTTTTCTAGTGCTTTTACTTATCTATTTCATTTTGTTGGTGTATATTAGAATTTCAATACTGTTTTGCTCTAGATGACTGGTTTGAAGTGCAACACTAGTTTTTATTTCATATTTCAGTTGTATTTATACGGTGTCTAATTCAATACAAGTTGTCTCCAGGATCGCACCTGGACTACTTTAATTTATTGTTCCCACCTTGACTATTGTAATTCACTGTTCCCACATGAACTACTGTAGTAGTGTACTGTAGTTTGCCTTCTCTGTCTCTGCTTCACCTCAACCCTCATTTATTAACAATATCCCATAAACTTAATTGTGGTCCATTGTTCTGGTAGTTTGTTGTGCTTGTCTGGCCCTTCTTTTCCTCTTCTTTGCATGTCCTGCAGACCAGAACCTCAGGAGCTGCTTGCTGACCTGCAGTTCCACCTCTGACCATCCCAGTGTCTGTCTTCACCTGTCTGTATGGATGTCTGTTGGATACTTGCTGACATCCCGACCTGCAGTCCTCATCCCCTTGGATCACCGTCTATCCATATATCACCCATATACACAGAAGTCTAATTGGACTACTGATGATAGTTACTATTGTATCCTGTCTTGTACCTTTGACGGTGTCTCTATGTCTCTATTCTTTCTTATTTCTTGTTCTACCTGGCTGGTCTTCAGCAGGAGGGTCCCCCCTCATGATCCAGGTCCTGGTCCAGGTTTCTTCCCCTCTTATGATCCAGGTCCTGGTCCAGGTTTCTTCCCCCTCATGATCCAGGTCCTGGTCCAGGTTTCTTTCCCCTTATGATCCAGGTCCTGGTCCAGGTTTCTTCCCCCTTATGATCCAGGTCCTGGTCCAGGTTTCTTCCCTCTTATGATCCAGGTCCTGGTCCAGGTTTCTTCCCCCTTATGATCCAGGTCCTGGTCCAGGTTTCTTCCCCCTTATGATCCAGGTCCTGGTCCAGGTTTCTTCCCTCTTAAAGGGGAGTTTTTACCTGCCGTTGTTTATGCAATAATTGTTTGGAGGTCGTGTTCTGGTCTCTGGAAAGATCCTGGAGACAACTTGTGTTGATAATAAAATAAAATAATAAATAAAATTAAATAAAATTTAATTTAAAAATTTAAATTGAATTCTAAGTTTTTTTGACAGATGAAACAAATCTGGAGCTTTTTGAGAAGTCATCAGGTCTATGTTCACAGATACAAAATTGAAGTCATGTGTCCTCCAACAGGATAATGACCCAAAACACACAAGTAAAACCAGCCAAGAAACATTCAGAACTAAAGCCTGGACTATTCTGAAGTGTCCTTCTATGAGTCCTTATTTACATCCTGTTGGACATCTGTGGAAACATCTGGAACCTGCAGTCTGGAGGAGAAACCTTCAGACCTGAGACAAATGTTGCAGACAGAAACACTCGTCACTGGGCTGAAGTGACTGACTCTGAAGGCTGGAAACTAAATCATAATCAAACATTTATGTTTCATTAGTTTGTTTCTGAAACTATTCAGCTGAACCACAATTGAAAAACTGTCTATTCCTCGTGCTTATTTATCATTACTTTTGCTATTTTCAGTTATTTAAGTCATTATTGTGAGTTTTTTCCTCAACGATTGTGTTTTATGGGTGGAGGTGGAGCTCTCTACCACTCCTCCTTCATTTCATAGTCTCACAGGAAACTTTTAACGATCAGCCAAGACCAGCTTTTAAGTGATGTTTTATGTTACTTGACACTCTTGCATTTGTTTGTTGGTTTTTAATCTGTTGCTATGGTGATTTTATTGTAAAGGCCTTTGTGACTGGTATCTGTGAAAGATGCTCTACAAGTAAATGTTAGTTACTCACTAAAAGACAAGAACTAACTCATTGTTCACGTGTGCGTGTGAAATTACAGAGGGATGGTTTACCTTCCTCCTGACTGTAAGCAGAGAAACGCCCACCTCCTCCTGAGCGTCAGGAGGGGGTGGGCGTTTCTCAGAAACCTGGTAGTAGAATTGTGGTAGTAGAATTGTTAAATAAAACTTAACACTTAGTGGACAAATATGATCAGACCTTCTTGTGAGCACTCCTGGTCACACTTGAACATAGTTTGATATCATACGTTTAACAGTGAGGGGTCTGGTTCTGGTTCTGGGTCTGGTTCTGGTTCTGGTTCTGGTTCTGGTTCTGGTTCTGGTTCTGGTTCTGGTTCTGGTTCTGGTTTAAGCTCCGCAGCAGTCAAACCTGTGTGAAAGAAGTCATTTTTCCTTCCGCTGTTGAAACTGAAACGGTTGTTCTGACAGCCTTTTTTCAACATTTGTTCTTCAACTTCTTCAACTTTCTACTCCATTAGTGATAAAACCACATCTCAGATGCTGAACTCACCTCAGATCTACAGTCTCTGTCCCCCTTCAGCTGACCAGGAAAGCTTCCAAAACATAAAGACGTTTATTCTTTCTTGTTAGTTCTGGCGTCTCTGCTGAGTTTGTTTAAGGACACTGTCACTTCCTCAGAGTTTCAGTCTGAAACACAACAGTGACGTCAGTAACAGTCTGACCTATTAACAACCCCTGGTGTGTCTCCACATCTGTCCAGTAGATGGAGACAAACATCCATCTAATTCTGGACCACATCCTGCTGCATGATGGAGCTGAAACAAAGACGGAGCATTTTACTTCCAAAGCTTATTAAAATACAGATTTGACCAAGCAAAGACAGAAGCAGATGTGGTTACAGCTGGGAAGTTGGGTGGTGGGGAAAGCTACTGATCACAGGTGGGTGAGTTCTGAGTCCAGATGTGAAACAAAGGTGGAGGGAGAAGTTCTGATGTGGAGCAGCAGCTGCAGGAACAGGACTAGCAGCAACGCTGGGACACTAGTCTGGTACCTGACTGTCACTGGTATCAGTCTGCTACCTGTGATAATCTGTCACATGTCACCGGTACCAGACTGGTACCGGACACCAGACTAGTGACAAGTACAGCAGTCAGATAACGAGTCTTTGCTGCGTGACCTTCCTCAATAAAAGTCACTTGTACTTCGAAGTTGTGGTTTCAGTTGGAGGTTATTTAGTGGGACGTCCTGCTCAGAAAGATAAATCCAAACCAGTCAAATGAGAGTATATTTATATCCAGGTGTGATCGTCTGGCTGATTAAATTCTTCTGGTTTCTATTTCTGGTTGAAGAGTCCAGAGTGTCGGAGATAAAGAGACACAAACTCTTCATTTCATCACAGCACACTCCTCATCAGGGAGTGAAGGTGACACTTCGCTGCTCTGACAGTATATACAACACCATCTCTTTAAATCACACATACCAAACACTGGTAACTAAGAGCGACCACTTGTGCAATATGTATAAACGTTTAGTTCGAAGTTTAAATCTCTGTGGAAGCTCTGTGGAAGCTCTTTGGAAGCTCTGTGGAAGCGGGGGTCGTGTTCTGGTCTCTGGAAAGATCCTGGAGACAACTTGTGCTGTAATAGACGCTATATAAATAAAATTGAATTGAATTAAACTTAACAGAAGCAGAAGATTTAACTAAACTCTTGTTTGTTATGTTCACTGAAATAAATAACATTAAAGAAATGGTTTCAACTTTATACAAACTCCAAAAAAAACTTCAAGCTCCAAAACAGCAAATACAGATACAGCTGGATGCGTAAGTTTGAGCGCCTTGTTAATCTGTTAGTTGTTACGATAAAAAAATGTCAGTTAAATATATCATATAGGAGACAAACAGTGATATTTGAGAAGTGAAACGAAGTTCATAGGATTTACAGAAGGTGTGCAAAAATGGTTTAAACAAAAAAAAAAAAAGCACACACACACCAGCATGGGCGGGTGCTGGTGATCAGGGGAGGACGTGATCAGGACACTCGGGTCTAAATGAAGAGGTTTCCTGAGTGTCTATCAGCAGCCAGATAAAAACCGAAACTCTGCTACTCCTAAAATGGCTCCTAACAGCCAAAGGTCCTGAATTTGCCCTGGTGGTAAAATTAGTTCAGCCTCTTCACGGCAGATATGTCCTAATTTAGTCATCAGGGAGCATTTATAAACGTCCTCTTGGTGCAACAAGGGTGCAGTTCTTCTTCGGTTCTTCATGAGCAGGAAGACACTGCCTTCTCTCTTGTTCTGACTGCCGTCCACCTCTGTCCTCCACCATGGGAGACTCCTTGATGGCTGAGTTTGGGAAGGCTGCTCCTTACTTGAGGAAGTCGGAAAAGGAGCGTTTAGAGGCTCAGACTAGACAGTTTGACATAAAAACTGAATGTTTTGTTGTTGATGATAAAGTAGAATACATAAAAGGACAAATCCAGAGTAAAGAGGCAAACATGGTGACTGTCAAAAAGGAGGATGGAACCATTGTGACTGTGAAGGAGTCGGATGTTCATCCTCAGAATCCACCGAAATTCGATAAGATTGAAGACATGGCGATGTTTACGTTCCTGCACGAGCCAGCGGTGCTGTTTAACCTCAAAGAGCGTTATGCTGCCTGGATGATCTACACCTACTCTGGGCTGTTCTGCGTCACTATCAACCCTTACAAGTGGCTGCCAGTCTACAACACAGAAGTGGTGGCAGCCTACAGGGGAAAGAAGAGAAGCGAGGCCCCCCCTCACATCTTCTCCATCTCTGATAACGCCTACCAGTACATGCTCACTGACCGGGAAAACCAGTCCATCCTCATCACCGGAGAATCTGGGGCGGGAAAGACGGTGAACACCAAAAGAGTCATCCAGTACTTTGCCAGCATCGCTGCTGTTGGTGGTGGAGGAAAAAAAGACACCAATAAAGGAACGCTGGAGGATCAAATCATCCAGGCAAACCCAGCACTGGAAGCCTTTGGCAATGCCAAGACTGCGAGAAATGACAACTCGTCTCGCTTTGGAAAATTCATTCGAATTCATTTTGGAACAAGCGGGAAGCTGTCATCTGCTGATATTGAGACATACTTGCTGGAAAAGTCACGTGTTACCTTTCAGCTCAAGGCTGAGAGGAACTACCACATCTTCTACCAGATCCTGTCCAATCAGAAGCCAGAGCTGCTGGACCTGCTGCTCATCACCAACAACCCCTATGACTACTCCTACATCTCCCAAGGAGAGGTAACAGTGGCCTCCATTAATGACTCTGAGGAACTGATGGCCACTGACAGCGCCTTCGATGTGCTTGGTTTCACCTCTGATGAGAAGATGGGTGTTTACAAGCTGACTGGTGCCATCATGCACTATGGCAACATGAAGTTTAAACAGAAGCAGCGTGAAGAGCAGGCTGAACCCGACGGGACAGAGGCGGCTGATAAATCAGCTTACCTGATGGGGCTGAACTCTGCAGACCTCATCAAAGGCTTGTGCCATCCCAGAGTCAAGGTGGGAAATGAGTATGTCACCAAGGGCCAAAGCGTGGACCAAGTCTACTATGCCATTGGTGCTCTGGCTAAATCAGTGTATGAGAAGATGTTCAACTGGATGGTGGTGAGAATAAACCAATCATTAGACACCAAGCAGCACCGTCAGTACTTCATAGGCGTGTTGGATATTGCTGGATTTGAAATCTTTGATTTCAACACATTCGAGCAGCTCTGCATCAACTACACTAATGAGAAACTGCAACAGTTTTTTAACCATCACATGTTTGTTCTGGAGCAGGAAGAGTACAAAAAAGAGGGAATTGATTGGGAGTTCATTGACTTTGGGATGGACCTACAGGCCTGTATTGACCTTATCGAGAAGCCTATGGGAATCCTATCAATTCTAGAGGAAGAATGCATGTTCCCCAAAGCCAGTGACCAGACCTTCAAGGCCAAGCTCTACGACAATCATCTGGGAAAGAACAAAATGTTTGAGAAACCGAGAGCAGCAAAGGGAAAGGGAGAGTCTCATTTTGCTCTGGTTCACTATGCTGGAACGGTGGACTACAACATTGCTGGTTGGCTGGTGAAAAACAAAGACCCCCTGAACGAAACTGTGGTCGGCCTCTACCAGAAATCCTCCCTGAAGCTGCTGACTCTGTTGTTCTCAAACTACTCAGGAGCTGATGGTGGAGATAAAGGAGGTGGCAAAGGGGCCAAGAAGAAAGGTTCCTCGTTCCAGACAGTGTCAGCTCTTCACAGGGAAAACCTGAACAAGTTGATGACCAACCTAAAGACCACTCATCCCCACTTTGTCCGTTGTCTGATTCCTAATGAGAGGAAAACTCCAGGAGTCATGGACAACTGCCTAGTGATGCACCAGCTGCGCTGCAATGGTGTTCTGGAAGGCATCAGGATATGCAGGAAGGGCTTCCCAAACAGGGTGCTTTATGGCGACTTTAAGCAGCGCTACCGGATCCTGAATGCCTGTGCCATCCCTGAAGGTCAGTTCATTGACTGTAAAAAAAGTGCTGAGAAGTTGTTGGGATCTCTTGAGATCGACCACACTCAGTACAAGTTTGGCCACACAAAAGTCTTCTTCAAAGCTGGGCTGTTGGGAACACTGGAAGAGATGCGAGATGAGCAACTCTCTCGAATCATCACCAGGATTCAGGCAAATGCCCGAGCACTCCTCATGAGGGAGCAATTTGTCAAACTTGTAGAGCGCCGAGATGCCCTGATGGTGATCCAGTGGAACCTCCGGTCTTTTTTGGGCGTGAAGAACTGGCCTTGGATGAAGCTCTTCTTCAAGATCAAACCCCTGCTGAAGAGTGCTGAGTCTGAAAAGGAGATGGCTAACATGAAGGATGAATTCAACAAGCTCAAGGAAGCTCTGGAGAAATCTGAAGCACGGCGAAAGGAGCTGGAGGAAAAAATAGTGACTCTCCTACAAGAGAAGAATGATCTGACCCTGCAGATCCAGTCTGAACAGGACACACTGACAGACGCCGAAGAACGCTGTGAACAACTTATCAAGTGCAAAATTCAACTGGAGGCCAAGCTGAAAGAAATGTCTGAAAGGCTGGAAGATGAGGAGGAGCTGAATGCCGATCTCACAGCAAAGAAACGCAAGCTTGAGGATGAGTGCTCTGAGCTGAAGAAAGATATTGATGACCTAGAGCTAACTTTGGCCAAGGTTGAAAAGGAGAAGCATGCTACAGAGAATAAGGTGAAAAACCTGATGGAGGAGATGGCTTCTCAAGATGAGAACATCCTGAAGCTGACCAAAGAGAAGAAGGCTCTGCAGGAGGCCCACCAGCAGACACTGGATGACCTGCAGAGCGAAGAGGACAAAGCCAACAGTCTCTCCAAAGCTAAAGCTAAACTGGAACAGCAAGTGGATGATCTGGAGGGATCATTGGAGCAAGAGAAGAAAATCAGGATGGACCAGGAGCGCTCTAAGAGGAAGCTGGAGGGGGACTTGAAACTAACCCAGGAAAGTCTGATGGACATGGAGAATGACAAGCAGCAGCTGGAAGAAAAGCTCAAGAAGAAAGACTTTGAGATCAGCCAAATAAATTCAAGACTAGAAGATGAGCAGGTCGCTTCAGTTCAGCTCCAGAAAAAGCTCAAGGAAAATCAGGCACGAATTGAGGAGCTGGAGGAGGAACTGGACGCTGAGCGTGCAGCCCGCGCAAAAGTCGAAAAGCAGCGCTCTGATCTTTCCCGGGAGCTGGAGGACATCAGTGAGCGCCTGGAGGAAGCTGGTGGGGCCACATCAGTTCAGGTGGAGTTGAACAAAAAGAGAGATGCTGAATTTCAGAAGCTCCGCAGGGAGCTGGAAGAATCAACCCTTCAGCATGAGGCCACTGCCGCCACCCTAAGAAAGAAACATGCAGACAGTGTTGCTGAACTGGGAGAACAGATTGATAACCTGCAGCGTGTGAAGCAGAAGCTGGAGAAAGAAAAAAGTGAGCTGAAGCTGGAGCTAGATGACTTGTCCTCAAATATGGAGAGTCTGGTGAAAGCCAAGTCTAACTTTGAGAAGATGTGCCGAACAATGGAAGACAACATGAATGAGTACAAGAGTAAGTTTGAGGAGGCTCAGCGGACAGTCAATGACTTGACGACACAGAGGGCCAAACTGCTCACAGAGAACGGTGAGTTTGGACGGCAGATAGAGGAGAAGGAGTGTCTGATATCACAGCTGACCAGAGCCAAGAACTCATACAACCAGCAGGTGGAAGACCTTCGTCGACAATTAGAGGAAGAAATGAAGGCAAAAAATGCCCTCGCCCATGCTGTGCAGTCTGCTCGTCATGACTGCGATCTGCTCAGAGAACAGTTTGAAGAGGAACAGGAAGCCAAAGCTGAGCTACAGAGAGCTCTGTCCAAGTCTAACACTGAAGTTTCAGCGTGGAGGACTAAATATGAGACTGATGGCATCCAGAGGACAGAAGAGCTGGAAGAGGCGAAGAAGAAGTTGGTTCAAAGACTTCAGGAAGCAGAGGAGGCCATAGAGGCAGTAAACGCAAAGTGCTCCTCTCTCGAAAAGACCAAACATCGCCTCCAAAGTGAGATTGAAGATCTCATGCTGGATTTGGAGAGATCAAATGCTGCCTCAGCAGCACTGGACAAGAAGCAAAGAAGCTTTGACAAAGTCATGGCAGAGTGGAAGCAGAAGTTTGAGGAGTCCCAGTGTGAATTAGAAGCCTCCCAGAAGGAGGCTCGGGCTCTGAGCACTGAGCTTTTCAAACTCAAGAATGCCTACGAGGAGTCACTGGATCAGCTAGAGTCAATGAAGAGAGAGAACAAGAACCTACAAGAGGAGATCTCTGACCTCACTGACCAACTTGGAGAAGGTGGCCGCAATACTCATGAACTAGAGAAGATCAGGAAGCAGCTTGAACAGGAAAGGGCGGAGCTCCAGTCAGCACTGGAGGAGGCGGAAGGTTCTCTAGAGCACGAGGAGAGCAAAATCCTTAGGGCACAACTGGAATTCAACCAAGTAAAGGCTGAAATGGAGCGCAAGCTGGCTGAGAAAGACGAGGAGATAGAGCAGGCCAAGAGAAACTACCAACGAATGCTTGATTCGCTTCAGTCCTCTCTGGAGTCTGAGACCAGAAGCCGAAATGAGGCACTGAGAGTCAAGAAAAAGATGGAGGGGGACCTCAATGAGATGGAGATCCAGCTGAGCCAAGCCAACAGACAGGCTGTCGATGCCCAGAAACAGGTCAAGAGTCTCCAAGCATTCCTAAAAGACAATCAGCTTCAGCTGGATGACACCCAGCACTGCAATGATGACCTGAGAGAAAACATCGCTCTGCTTGAGCGCCGCAACAACCTCATCCAGGCCGAACTGGAGGAGTTAAGGGCTGCCCTGGAGCAGACAGAAAGAAGTCGCAAGCTGGCTGAACAGGAACTGACTGACGCAACTGAGCGAATGCAGCTCCTGCACTCCCAAAACACCAGTCTGATCAACCAGAAGAAGAAGCACGAGGCAGACCTGCTCCACCTCCAGACCGAAATGGAGGAGGCCATACAAGAAAACCGCAACGCTGAGGAAAAGGCAAAGAAGGCCATCACAGATGCAGCCATGATGGCAGAGGAGCTGAAAAAAGAACAAGACACCAGCGCCCATCTGGAGCGCATGAAGAAGAACATGGAACAGACTATCAAAGACCTCCAGCACCGTCTGGATGAAGCCGAGCAGGTGGCCATGAAGGGTGGGAAGAAGCAGCTCCAGAAACTGGAGACTCGCATCAGAGAGCTGGAGAATGAGCTGGAGGCAGAGCAGAAGAAGGGAACTGAGTCCATCAAGGGGGTTCGCAAGTATGAGCGCAGGATAAAAGAACTCACCTACCAGACTGAGGAGGACCGCAAGAACATGACACGCCTGCAGGACTTGGTGGACAAGTTACAGCTCAAGGTCAAGTCTTACAAACATGCAGCTGAGGAGGCGGAGGAGGCAGCCAATGCTAACATGGCTAAACTTCGCAAGCTGCAGCATGAGCTGGAGGAGGCGGAGGAGAGGGCTGACATCGCTGAGTCGCAAGTGAACAAGCTGAGGGCCAAAACCAGGGATGGATCCTCCAAGAAGGGGCCGGATGAGTGAGGAGATCCCAGAAAGGTATGTTGATGATTAGCAAGCCCTTAAACAAAGGGTGCTTCTGCATCTAACCCGACCGTAGTTTATGTAGCAACTACGTGGAAGCTTGAACAGATTTCTGTAACAGCAACTGTTGCTTCACATTTATCAGCTCCAACTCATCATATCTGCATGCTTCATTGCCATGTCTGAGCTGCAGGCCTGCAGGTCCTGATCCAGACCTTAGTGTTTGGTAGAGTATCTGCAGGTCCGGATCTAGACCCCGGTGCTCGGCAGAGGAACTGCAGGTCCAGATCCAGACCCTGACCCTAGTTGAAGTTGCTTCTTCAGGAGAGACAGACCCAAGTAGTCATTAGAGGAACCGAAGGTCCTGATTCAGACCCCAGTAGTCGGCAGAAGAACTGAATGTCCGGTTCCAGACCCCAGTGGTCATTAGAGAAACCGCAGGTCCAGATCCAGACCCCAGTAGTCAGCAGAGGAACTGCATATCCGGTTCCAGACTCCAGTGGTCGGCAGAGGAACTGCCGGTCCTGATCCAGACCTTAGTGTTCAGTAGAGTATCTGCAGGTCCGGATCCAGACCCTAACCCTAGCTGAAGTCGCTTCTTCAGGAGAGACAGAACTTAGGGTTGTACTTCGGAGAAAAATGGCATCTTCACTTAATAACTGAGAAAATGTACATTTTTCATGAGAAAAGTATTTTTGAGTTTATTTGGCAAAAAGTTTCTTTTTTAATTGTCACTGAATGACATGTAATTCCGAGTTTTACTGCAGCAGATCTGGATTTCTTTATAAGTGGACCTCTGTGAGCGCTTTTTGATGCTCATCATTAACATGTAAACCTGTTTTGATTGACAGGTGTACCTGGATGTTCATCACTGCAGCTGCAGCGGAGTCCATCACCAAAGAAAAGGAGTATTTAACAGAATTATCTCACTGATCACTATTCAATCACGTGTTCATAAAGACAAACTCACTGATGCACCATAACAACGATGATGATCAAATTCCAGCTGAAGATCAAACAGACATCAGAGGAAGTTCAAGTTTGCTAATGAAGGCTCTTGTTGAGTTTTTAACTCTTATTAACGAGTCTGGACGGACTGATGAACCAGTTCAGGCTTCACTCGTCAGGGAGGAGATGGTTGGAGAGTTTCCATCCCAGCTTCTTCTGTCATGTCAAATCTGAACAATCATTCAAACACTGAAGTATTAAGGTTCATCACTGTTGGCTCTGTTGGATGTTTTTCTGGTGTCAATAAACTCAGACGTGTGTACTGGTTCATGTTTGGTGGCTGTTGAATTATCCTACTAAACAAGTTTTCAGCGCTGATGAATGTATGAATGTACACGTTAGTACCTCATTATGAATACTAAGTTCTAAAAAAGTCATGTGGGATACCATAAGTACAACTCACTGCTTCCTCAGGATTTAGGACTTGCAGCCTGGTGCTGCTCATCACCATCATTGATGAGCTGATCTTCAGCAGGAGAACAGACCTCCAGAAAAGCAGATGTGCTGTCAGCAAGTTCAATTTAATTTTATTTATATAGCGTCTGTTACAACACAAGTTGTCTCCAGGATATTTCCAGAGACCAGAACATGACCCCCCGAACAATTATTACATAAACAACGGCAGGTAAAAACTCCCCTTTAAGAGGGAAGAAACCTGGACCAGGACCTGGATCATAAGGGGAATCTAGACTGTTTGGTTCCTGTAGACCTCCCTGACCTGACTCTAGACTGTTTGGTTACTGTAGACCTCCCTAACCTGACTCTGGACTGTTTGGCTCCAGTAGACCTCCCTGACCTCACTCTGGACTGTTTGGTTCCTGTAGACCTCCCTGACCTGACTCTGGACTGTTTGGTTCCTGTAGACCTCCCTGACCTGACTCTAGACTGTTTGGTTCCTGTAGACCTCCCTGACCTGACTCTAGACTTTTTGGTTCCTGTAGACCTCCCTGACCTGACTCTAGACTGTGTGGTTCCTGTAGACCTCCCTGACCTGACTCTAGACTGTTTGGTTCCTGTAGACCTCCCTGACCTGACTCTGGACTGTTTGGTTCCTGTAGACCTCCCTGACCTGAATCTAGACTGTTTGGTTCCTGTAGACCTCCCTGACCTGGTTCTAGACTGTTTTGTTCCTGTAGACCTCCCTGACCTGACTCTGGACTGTTTGGTTCCTGTAGACCTCCCTGACCTGAATCTAGACTGTTTGGTTCCTGTAGACCTCCCTGACCTGGTTCTAGACTGTTTGGTTCCTTTAGACCTCCCTGACCTGACTCTATACTGTTTGGTTCCTGTAGACCTCCCTGACCTGGTTCTAGACTGTGTTGTTCCTGTAGACCTCCCTGACCTGACTCTGGACTGTTTGGTTCCTGTAGACCTCCCTGACCTGGTTCTAGACTGTTTGGGTCCTGTAGACCTCCCTGACCTGACTCTAGACTGTTTGGTTCCTGTAGGACCTCCCTGACCTGACTCTAGACTGTTTGGTTCCTGTAGACCTCCCTGACCTGACTCTAGACTGTTTGGTTCCTGTAGACCTCTCTTACCTGACTCTAGACTGTTTGGGTCCCGTAGACCTCCCTGACCTGACTCTAGACTGTTTGGTTTCTGTAGACCTTCCTGACCTGACTCTAGACTTTTTGGTTCCTGTAGACCTCCCTGACCTGAATCTAGACTGGTTCCTGTAGACCTCCCTGACCTGACTCTAGACTGTTTGGTTCCTGTAGACCTCTCTGACCTGACTCTAGACTGTTTGGTTCCTGTAGACCTCCCTGACCTGACTCTAGACTGTTTGGTTCCTGTAGACCTCCCTGACCTGACTCTAGACTGTTTGGTTCCTGTAGACCTCCCTGACCTGACTCTAGACTGTTTGGTTCCTGTAGACGTTCCTGACATGACTCTGGACTGTTTGGTTCCTTTAGACGTCCCTGACTTGACTCTGGACTGTTTGGTTCCTGTAGACCTCTCTGACCTGACTCTAGACTGTTTGGTTCCTGTAGACCTCCCTGACCTGACTCTAGACTGTTTGGGTCCCGTAGACCTCCCTGACCTGACTCTAGACTGTTTGGGTCCCGTAGACCTCCCTGACCTGAATCTATACTGTTTGGGTCCCGTAGACCTCCCTGACCTGAATGTAGACTGTTTGGTTCCTGTAGACCTCCCTGACCTGACTCTAGACTGTTTGGGTCCTGTAGGACCTCCCTGACCTGACTCTAGACTTTTTGGTTCCTGTAGGACCTCCCTGACCTGACTCTAGACTGTTTGGTTCCTGTAGGACCTCCCTGACCTGACTCTAGACTGTTTGGTTCCTGTAGGACCTCCCTGACCTGACTCTAGACTGTTTGGTTCCTGTAGGACCTCCCTGACCTGACTCTGGACTGTTTGGTTCCTTTAGACCTCCCTGACCTGACTCTAGACTGTTTGGTTCCTGTAGGACCTCCCTGACCTGACTCTAGACTGTTTGGTTCCTGTAGACCTCTCTGACCTGACTCTAGACTGTTTGGTTCCTGTAGACCTCCCTGACCTGACTCTAGACTGTTTGGGTCCCGTAGACCTCCCTGACCTGACTCTAGACTGTTTGGGTCCCGTAGACCTCCCTGACCTGAATCTATACTGTTTGGGTCCCGTAGACCTCCCTGACCTGAATGTAGACTGTTTGGTTCCTGTAGACCTCCCTGACCTGACTCTAGACTGTTTGGGTCCTGTAGGACCTCCCTGACCTGACTCTAGACTTTTTGGTTCCTGTAGGACCTCCCTGACCTGACTCTAGACTGTTTGGTTCCTGTAGGACCTCCCTGACCTGACTCTAGACTGTTTGGTTCCTGTAGGACCTCCCTGACCTGACTCTAGACTGTTTGGTTCCTGTAGGACCTCCCTGACCTGACTCTGGACTGTTTGGTTCCTTTAGACCTCCCTGACCTGACTCTAGACTGTTTGGTTCCTGTAGACCTCCCTGACCTGACTCTAGACTGTTTGGTTCCTGTAGGACCTCCCTGACCTGACTCTGGACTGTTTGGTTCCTTTAGACCTCCCTGACCTGACTCTAGACTGTTTGGTTCCTTTAGACCTCCCTGACCAGACTCTAGACTGTTTGGTTCCTGTAGGACCTCCCTGCTAAAACAATAAGCAACAAGTTTAGTCGACGTTGGTTCATACAAACGGGTGGTTGTTTTGCTAAGTGCAGTGGCGTGACGAATATGGATGAGGAAGTGACAACGGCCAGTTATTGGCTGAGCCGACTGTCAATCAATCATGTTAGAAATAAATGTAATGTTTTTTGTGTTAAATGTGAATATTTCTGCTCTAAAGTTTGATATTTTAACATGGATGTTGATGGAGAATAAATCGTTTTTAGAGCCTCTGGCGGCCAGTCGAGGAACTGCAACTAAACGTAGTCCAGCAAAGCTGACTTTGGTTGACGTGCGGTGTGCATGTTCCCACTGACGAAGAAAAATGGCCTTCAACCTGTAATGCCAGATACATCCTATCTGATATATTTATTTTTCTTTTTGTTGCAGAAAAAACATAAGACAGACATAAAATGAGTAGAACAAATACATATATATTCACACACATGTATAAACATCCTAATATACACATATGTACATTTAGACATATACACATATCCATATCTACATATAAACAGACGTCTGTTTTTACAGGTCAACTTTCATGCACATATACAAGTGCTGCTTCTGACAAAAATACAAGTCTTTCAAATATTTTGTTTGGCCGACGAATAAATGACTAAACCTCAGGGGCCTGAACATGTTGAAGTTGCCAGCTTTTGCTGTGATCTCACTACACACATACATGTACCCAGAAACATACAAACATCTACCAGTACGTCCATCTATACACACACATTATATGAGCTACTTAAGTTTACATTTCCACATTAGTACTTTCATCCATATTTCTGTATCTTGTGAAAATGACCTCCTTACATTTCCTTTTAAACTGTATTAAAGTTTGACTTTGTTTTAGCTCCTTATTAATCTTGTTTCATGGTTTTGGACCATGAATTCAAATACAAAAGCTCTTTCTTGTTGTATGTACAGTCGTGGTCAAAAGTTTTGAGAACGACACAAATACTAGTTTTCACAAAGTTTGCTGCTAAACTGCTTTTAGATCCTTGTTTAAGTTGTTTCTGTGATGTACTGAAATATAATTACAAGCACTTCACACGTTTCAATGGCTTTTATCCACAATTACATGACATTTATGTAAAGAGTGTTCTGGTACCGGTCTTTATTCAGGGCTGTGTTTTTGGGCAACATTGTGAGTGAGCCCCTCCCTTGGATGAGAAGAAACCCCACACATGAACGGTCTCAGGAGGCTTCACTGTTGGCACGACACAGGACTGATGGTGGCGCTCACCTTTTCTTCTCCGGACAAGCCTTTTTCCAGATGCCCCAAACAATCGGAAAGAGGCTTCATCGGAGAACATGACGTTGCCCTGGTCCTCAGTGGTCCATTCACATACTTTCTGCAGAAGATCAACATGTCCCTGATGTTTTTTTTGCTGCTCTTCTGGACACCAGGACATCTTCCAGAAGTCTTCTCCTCACTGTGGGTGCAGATGTGCTCCCACCTGCCTGCTGCCGTTCCTGAGCTCTGCACTGGTGGCGCTCCGACCCCGCGGCTGAATCCTCTTTAGGAGACGATCCTGGCGCCTGCTGGACTTCCTTGGACGCCCTGAAGCCTTCTTAACAAGAGTTGAACCTCTGTCCTTGAAGTTCTTGATGATCCTATAAATTGTTGATTTAGGTTCAATCTTAGTACCTATAATATTCTTCCCTGTGAAGCCGTTTTTATGCAACGCAGTGACGGCTGCACGCGTTTCTTTGCAGGTCACCATGGTTACCAAGGAAAGAACAATGATTTCCAGCATCACCCTCCTTCTAACATGTCACGTCTGCCATTCTAACCCGAGCAGCCGGACATGATGATCTCCAGCCTCGTGCTGAGTTAACGAGACGATTACTGGACTGATCTCAGCAGGTCCTTTAATCACACCAATGAAATGCAGTGAACGTTGTTTTGGGGATCAAGTTCATTTTCATGGCAAAGAAGGACGAAGCGATTCATCTGATCCATCTTCATAACATTCTGGAGTTTATGCACATTGATATTGTAAAAACTTCAGCAGCAACTTTTCCAATTTCCAATATTTATGTCATTCTCAAACCTTTGGCCACGATTGTTCTCTGTCCTGCATGTTTTAGACGTGTCCCTGCTTCAGCACACCACAACTGTATGTTACGAATCCTTAAGTTTAAACAACCCCTTGAATTATATCCCCCTTCTCTTTCAGAAAACACTTTTGTATGTGTTCAGGTTACAATTTATTAGATGCTTTCAGCATAATTTGAGCAATTTTCAAATATCAACAGATCTTCAAATTTAAGATTTTAGATTTTAAGAATAATGGGTTTGTGTGCTCTTAAAAAGTTCCCCAAACCTCTAAACAGTATGTCGGTGTTGCAGAATCAGTGAGTCATTCAGAATATGAAGTGATTTATTGTTCAGGATGTGTTTAGCTTTGGCCAGGACTGAGATGCTTCACGATTGTTTGTTCTGTAAATGTTTAATGTGACTTTTCCAACTGGTTTTGTCAACAGTTATTAAACCAAGGAATTGATCGTGGTGTACCCTTTCTGGAGCTGCACCGTCTGTCTGGACTTGAATTTCAACATTGTGGTAGCAGCTTCCAAAAGCCATACTCTTAGTCTTGTTCAGATTTAATGATAGTTTGTTCTTTAATTTATTGATTTCCAAGGTTTATAATTGATAGGAACTTTCCCATCCACACCTCCAAATTTCCATTCCATAAACATTATTTCAATGCATTCTTAGCATCCTTTATTATTCATTTAGACAAATATCAACTCATGTTCCAGCACCAACGCTATCAGAACCATGTCTGCCTTGGACGAGACTATTTTAAACTCTCTTAATAGTCGTTTCGTTTTGTAAACAGTCCGTTTGAGTCAAAATAAAGAAAAAAGGACAGCCATCAGCTGGTTTCCTTGTCTCCACAGCAACAGTCACACCTGGTCCCAGGTTCAGCTGGTGTTTCTCAACTTCAAGCTTTGATTTTGACGGGATGATCTGGGACTTCCGGTCCATGCTGACCCGGGTTAACTTGGCAGTGGCACTATAAAGCTGGAGGACTCCAGCTGCAGGTCGACATCAGGATGAGGGACCGGGAGGCTGCCGGGTCTCCGCCGGTCTGAAGGCTCCCTGCTCGACTGTTCCCGGCGGCAGCGCCTCTCGCAGCCCGGAGCACCGTCACCATGCGGGAGCAGAGGAAGTGGCCTCCGGCGTTCGGCTCCGCGGACAGGTCCAGACCGGCCACCTACACCGGAGACAGGGGGGCGAGGCTCGCGGCCAGGGACAGCAAGAAGGGGGTGAGACTGGCCACCGTTGGGGGGTACGTGGTAGCCGTGTCTCTGGCTGCCGTCCTCCTGGCGGTCTACTACAGCCTCATCTGGACTCCCACAGCTGGACAGGACCGCGTGGGTACTAATACTAGACCCGGGAGCGGAACTGGAGGTTCTGGAGCTGGTCTTGGAGCTACAGGAAAGACTTCGCATGGGACTAAATGTGGGGTCCACAGATGTAAGAACTGTTTGGTCCGAGACGATGACGTCACTGATAAACGCTCTATTGATAAAGACGCGATGGAAAACGGTCACGTGACTGCTGGACCTGATAGAAGTACTGACAGGACTACTCTTAGAAGTAGTGAGACTTATGCCGGAGTCACGCTCCCCGTCTCGCCCATCCGCTCCCCCGAAACTTCGACGCCTCCTCTGCCCGGCCAGGGCCTCATCTCTCCGGCTCCGAGCTCTACGGAGCCCCCGGCCGTCACCGCGGAGGATCCATCCAACCTGCCGACTCAGCGGGCTGCGGGGAACTGGGATCCGGAGGCTGCTGACGGCTGGACGGAGACGGACAACTCCGGGTCCGGGACGGACGACTAAGACCATTACTAGCTGGATACTTGGGACTTTTGTCACAGAGAAAATCCCCCCTTTCTGTATTTTACCATAAATCCAAATAGATTCTGTTTCAGTTCCCACTTGTGAAAGATGAAGTTTAGTCTCAGGTTTGTGTTTATACCCACAGTGCTGGGCAACAATAAATAAACAATAAACAAATAAAATTAAAATATAATACAGACAGAGCCTTCATTACACATACAAACACATTCATGTCAGAGATGCAGTTTAATGTTCGTAGGAGCTGCCTCAGCAGCATGGCAGCAATGTCATCTTCCACATCCCAGGGAGCTGAAAGCTCCGAGGAGGATCCTGCAGCCCTGCAGGAACCCGAACCCCCCGGCGTGGGTATTGGATCAGGATCTACATGTCAGCTTTTAAAAACGTTTAGAAGTGGAAAGAGCAGATTTTGTTCACCACAGGTCACAGACACAATCAGGTAAAAGTTTAATTTGGAAGACCTGTTGATTTACGTGCAGCACGGTGGCTTAGTGGTTAGCACTGTTGCCTCACAGCAAGAAGGTTCCCGGTTCAATTCCCGGCCCGGTGGGTCTTTCTGTGTGGAGTTTGCATGTTCTCCCCGTGCTTGCGTGGGTTTCCTTCGGGTACTCCGGCTTCCTCCCACAGTCCAAAAACATGCAGGGTAGGTTAATTGATCATTCTAAATTCTCCCTAGGTGTGCATGTGAGTGTGATTGGTTGTTTGTATGTGGCCCTGGATAGACTGGCGACCTGTCCAGGGTGTACCCCTGCCTTTCGCCTGATATGCGTCGGGATAGGCTCCGACAGACCCCCGTGACCCGGAAACGGATTAAGCGGGTACAGATAATGGATGGATGTTGATTTACGTGTTTAATGACATCTGAAAGTCCATTAAACCTTCACTTCTGCTGTTACAACTGGTTTCCTCCCGGCTGTTGAACGTCAGTGACAGTTTTACAAATATACGGGGCTCTCCGTTTGTCAAAGATGCTGGAGGCATCTTGCTGGAGGCAGAAGAGGGGTGCAAATGCAAAATGTTGTTCTGTGTCTCAGGAGGCCTGGTGCTGATCCTTAGAGGTAAACGTTCACAGCGAGACCTCTGCTTTCAAATGTGGTTGTGGTGGCGAAATGAGAAATGATGTCTGTTTAAGTGACGGTTCAGTAGCAGCTGCTGCTGGGAGCTGAGCTTCACCCTCGGACCCTTCCAGACAAACCTACAGCGGTCAGTTGGTCTTCAATCACAGCTGCAAACTCAAAGCAGGTCTTTGATTGGATCCCACTTTGCTGGTACTGAAGGTCGAGGTCCAGCTGCATCCTCTGCTGCTCTGCAGCAGTGCACCTGGTCACAGGCCGGCGTGCAAACAGCAACTTTACTTTACAGACGCACCGTTTACCGTTTAACTCCTGATAGTAATAATTAACAATACATGTTCTCAGTTATTAATGAATGTTTTTGGACTGAAAATGAATACCTTTCATCAGCAACAAACTTAAAACTGCTTTATTTCACATCACTGATTACCACACCTGTAGATGATAACAGCCTTTTATTTTGTTGACAGACCTGCATTTTCCTGCATAGATTTTCCAAATCAAACTTGTTTCAGGGTTAAGGGTGGCAGCCCTGTCTGCCGTCCCTGCAGGCATCTCAGACTCTGCCTACATGGGGAAGACGAGGAAGCCGGTGAAGGTGCTGAGCCGACTCTGGTCTGCGATGGACAGGTTCGCCCAGATTTGGACATAGACCTGGTCATTGGGCTCCAGCTCCAGTACCATGCCATTCGAGACACCAGAATGGGTTCCTCCCTTTTGGTAGATTGCAAACATGTTCTCTCTATTCTTCTTCACTCCTGCATTCAGTGCCGCAGTGCTTCCAGGAATGCCGGTGACCCGGAAGTAGTAGAGTCCTTTCAGCGGAGCTGTGAAAATGCCTGCAGTCAAGGAACAGGGCACACAAAGACTAATGAGGATACTTGGGGTCTGGGTTTCTCTCACAGTTGTTAGACACACGGACCTACAAATGTGAAGAAGAGTTTTCTGATAAAAATATTTGCTGAATAAATAGTTATTTTGGGGTGAGATTAATGTTGGCTATTTCTCTGGGGTTCCTGTCATCACAGTAGTTCAGACAGTTGAAGTTTAGTTTAAACTAACAGTAATTCCTCTTAACTCCACCGTCTACTGGTACTTTACAAAATAATGGCCTTAAACAGAACGTTGCGTGTGCCTGAACCAAAAGCTAGAAGCAGTCATGCAGGAAAGTAGTGATGGAGGAGAAGAAGAAAGTGATGGACGTGCTGAGCTCCATTTACACGAGGGCCCTCTGAGCTCAGAGCGTACCTTTCAGGTGACCCATACCTGTCTCTGGGTTGTAGGCGTTGCCGATGTTGGTGGTCACATGTTTGAACTCCAGCGTTTTGTCCACATCAAACGGTCCTATGACGGTCCAGTCCCGACTGCTGACGAGTGAAGCGGAGAAGGCTACCTGAGCTGGAGCTGCAGCAGGTCAGACAGTTCACATGACAGATGAGAAGCTGACTTAGAGACTCAGGAATGGCTCACAAACAGCACCAACACTGACCTTGCTCATTTCTCTCACTCTCCAGTTTTTCCACTCGGGCCGTCAGCTGCTGCAGCTGGCTCTCTATGGTCTCCTGAGCCCCCACCAGACCACAAGCCAGCAGCACCACCAAAATCCAGCTGGAGATCATATTTAATGGAGCAGAACTGGACCAACAGTAGAACAGCAAACGGACAAAAACTCCTTCTTTTATACACGTCTGACTCCGACCTCTGAACCTTGTTAACCTGAACGGGTTAACAGAGACGATCAATGATCCTGTTTCACTGACAGCTGATTGGACCAAAAGATGATACCAAAATAAATATTGAACACGCACGCGTCACCAACAGGTCAACAAACCGTCTTATTGATTTGTTCAAACGGTAGATTTGCTCTGTCCACGGATCAGATGTGGTGACTGACCCCATCTGAGCTGGGGGGAGGATTTATCCACAAAGCTGACTTCGTCTCTGCATCACTGCATCCAGGAAGGTTCAGGTCCGCTGCTCTTGCGGTGGTTTTGTATCAAATGAGAATGAAAAGGGAAAAGCTTTCTTCTGTTCTATGATCCTTCACTCCCCATCAGGACAGAGAGCAGCAGCAGCCTGGTGATCTATAGTATCAAAAGCAGCACGGGGGTCCAGCAGAACCAGTATGGACACTAACCCATTATCTGAAAGTCTCAAGTCAGGTCAGGGAGGTCTACAAGAACCAAAAACTCTACAGTCAGGTCAGGGAGGTCTAAAGGAACCAAACAGTCCACAGTCAGGTCAGGGAGGTCTACAGGAACCAAACAGTCCACAGTCAGGTCAGGGAGGTCTACAGGAACCAAACAGTCCAGAGTCAGGTCAGGGAGTTCTACAGGAACCAAACAGTCTAGAGTCAGGTCAGGGAGGTCTACAGGAACCAAACAGTCCAGAGTCAGGTCAGGGAGGTCTACAAGAACCAAACAGTCCAGAGTCAGGTCAGGGAGGTCTACAAGAACCAAACAGTCCAGAGTCAGGTCAGGGAGGTCTACAGGAACCAAACAGTCCAGAGTCAGGTCAGGGAGGTCTACAGGAACAAAACAGTCTAGAACCAGGTCAGGGAGGTCTACAGGAACAACACAGTCCAGAGTCAGGTCAGGGAGGTCTACATGAACCAAAGAGTCTAGAGTCAGGTCAGGGAGGTCTACAAGAACCAAACAGTCCAGAGTCAGGTCAGGGAGGTCTACAGGAACCAAACAGTCCAGAGTCAGGTCAGGGAGGTCTACAGGAACAACACAGTCCAGAGTCAGGTCAGGGAGGTCTACATGAACCAAAGAGCCTACAGTCAGGTCAGGGAGGTCTACAGGAACCAAACAGTCTAGAGTCAGGTCAGGGAGGTCTACAGGAACCAAACAGTCCAGAGTCAGGTCAGGGAGTTCTACAGGAACCAAACAGTCTAGAGTCAGGTCAGGGAGGTCTACAGGAACCAAACAGTCCAGAGTCAGGTCAGGGAGGTCTACAGGAACCAAACAGTCCACAGTCAGGTCAGGGAGGTCTACAGGAACCAAACAGTCCACAGTCAGGTCAGGGAGGTCTACAGGAACCAAACAGTCCAGAGTCAGGTCAGGGAGTTCTACAGGAACCAAACAGTCTAGAGTCAGGTCAGGGAGGTCTACAGGAACCAAACAGTCCAGAGTCAGGTCAGGGAGGTCTACAAGAACCAAACAGTCCAGAGTCAGGTCAGGGAGGTCTACAAGAACCAAACAGTCCAGAGTCAGGTCAGGGAGGTCTACAGGAACCAAACAGTCCAGAGTCAGGTCAGGGAGGTCTACAGGAACCAAACAGTCCACAGTCAGGTCAGGGAGGTCTACAGGAACAACACAGTCCAGAGTCAGGTCAGGGAGGTCTACATGAACCAAAGAGTCTAGAGTCAGGTCAGGGAGGTCTACAAGAACCAAACAGTCCAGAGTCAGGTCAGGGAGGTCTACAGGAACCAAACAGTCCACAGTCAGGTCAGGGAGGTCTACAGGAACAACACAGTCCAGAGTCAGGTCAGGGAGGTCTACATGAACCAAAGAGCCTAGAGTCAGGTCAGGGAGGTCTACAAGAACCAAACAGTCCAGAGTCAGGTCAGGGAGGTCTACAGGAACCAAACAGTCTAGAGTCAGGTCAGGGAGGTCTACAGGAACCAAAAAATCCACAGTCAGGTCAGGGAGGTCTACAGGAACCAAACAGTCCAGAGTCAGGTCAGGAAGGTCTACAGGAACCAAACAGTCTAGAGTCAGGTCAGAGAGATCAACAGGAACAAAACAGTCTAGAGTCAGGTCAGAGCATAAGGGAGTCGCTGAAGCTGAAGAAATGCCCACAACCACTGCCGGGAGGGCCTGGCCGATTTCCTCTCTAATTCTGACAATTTTATTGCTAAAGAAGCTCATAAAGTCTTCACTACTGAGAGCTGCAGGGATGCACGGCTCAACAGAGTTGTGGCTCTTTGTCAGCCTGGCTACAGTGCTGAACAGAAAACGTGGGTTATTTTTATTATCCTCTATTAACACTGAATAATAGGCTGTTCTAGCTTTGTGAAGCGCTTTTTTATATACTATTAGACTATCTTTCCATGCATAATAAATATCTACAGACCTACTAGAGAACCACTTTCTTTCCATTTTACGCACTTTCTGTTTTAACATACGAATATGTGAGTTAAACCAGGGAGTTAAGCTCCTACGGTTAGAGACCCTCTTTCTCAAAGGAGCAACTACATCTAAAGCTGAGTGCAACACATCTGCAGTGCTGCCGACAAGGAAATCAACATCTGCAGAGGTAGAACCGAGGCCACAGCCCTCAGCTGCTTCACTATCAGATTCAGAGTCAGAGTCAAGTTTATTGTCAATTCTACTACATGTGAGACACATACAGCGAATCGAAATTACGTTACTCTCAAACCCTCGGTGCTACACAATAAATAAATTTTAAACACCAAGTGCAAATTAAGGAAACAAAGAAACAAGTTATGGCGTGATGTTGGGTTTAGGTGTACAACAGTTTTTCGGTTTGATTAAAGTGACATGGTGCAAAGTAAGCGGTCCAGTTCTGCCAAATGTTCTGGTGCAGATACTGAGGTCAGAGTGAGTGGGGGGGGGGGGACGGTGGGAGAGCAGGGAGAGTGTTCAGCGTCCTAACTGCTTCACTATGTTCCCCTGTATGAAGATGAAGAGCAACGGCCTCCCTAAATTTAGTAAAAGCTTTATCGGATAGACACCTGCTAAAGTAATTCCTCCTATTATGCGTAACGTTGACAATGTTGAATTCAAACGTTATTAAATAGTGGTCGAATAGGAGGGAGTTTACATGCGACACTAACAGATTATCAGGTTCTACACCGTAGACGAGGACCAGATCAGGTTCTACACCGTAGACGAGGACCAGATCAAGAGTATGATTAAGACGATGCGTCGGTTCGTTAACTTTTTGTAAAATCCCCATCGATTCTAAAAGAATCAAAAGCCAACTTAAGACTGTCGTTGTCAACATCCATATGAATGTTAAAGTCGCCCACTATGATGACTTTATCTGTACTGATCAATAAACTAGATAAGAAATCTGAGAACTCAGACAGAAACTCCAGATAAGCTCCAGCAGGAGGCCGGTAAACTACCACCAACAAGACTGGCTTCTCTGATTTCCAGCTCGGCAGTTTTAGACTGAGCGTGAGGCTTTCAAATGTATTATAATCGCATTTAGGTTTGGATTTTATGTAAGACTGGAGTTGACTTTTCAGTCTTTAATTAGCACAAAACATTTTTTAATAAGGTTATTTTGATTAACGCCTCTATCACGTAGCGCCTCGTTAGAATCTCCAATTATATCGTTTATTTCTATGTTTTTATTGGCAGGTGATAGTCCTGGAGAAGCAGCAGAGAAGCGTGTAAGACTGCAACTCTGCATCCCGGCCTGGACCCTGGATTGTCAGGGGGAGGATCTAATAATATCAGCCAGATTTCTAGAGATAAGAGCTGCACCATCCCGGGTGGGATGAATGCCGTCTCTTCTAAGCAGACCAGGCTTTCCCCAAAATGTCTTCCAACTGTCAATAAAGGCCACCGAGACGAGCAGCGACTAAACACATCATCAGCGGTCAGATTGGGGAGGCGTCCAGAGAAAACTACATGAGTCCCACGTGGTTTTGTTGTAGTTACACACCGACACAATATTAGTTTTAGTGACCTTTGATTGGAGTACTACCACTACCAAACATTTACTACTACTACCACCACCATTTACAGGACAGGTCACCAGTCCATCACAGGGCCACATACAGAGACAGACAACGATTTAGAATAATCATCATAATAAACCTAGTATGCATGTTTCTGGGCTGTGGGAGGAAGCCGGAGAACCCGGAGGGAACCCACGCAAGCACGGGAAGAACATGCAAACTCCACACAGAAAGACTTCTGCCCGGGAATCGAACCAGGACCCTTCTTGCTGTGAAGCAGCAGTGCTGATCACTAAGCCACTAAGCTGCCTCCGTGCTGGTCATTCATTTAATTTTTAACAATTTGCTTTTACTTTACTAACTGGCCACAGATGGTCTCTACATGCAGCTAATAAACTTCAAATATGGGACTTGTCCTTTTGGGGACTTTAAAACTAATATTAAACAGATTTATGTAAAGAGGCTATCTGGAGAAAAGGTGACCCAGATACCCGATCTAAAAGTGTTTGTGTCAATGTTTGGTTTGGAGGAGTTCAAAGTACAGATATCAGTTAACACAGATGCAGTCTGTCAAAATCGCTGACTTTATGTCTAAACATTTCCTCAGGCTACAATGATCCTTTCATTTCTGCTATCTTCTTTACTCTGGTCTGCTGACATCTATATTTCAGTTTAAACTTCTGCTGGAATCTCACATGTGGTTCCTTTTCGTGATACCATATTTATTATGAGATATTCTCATTTTAGATGAGATGTGTCCTTTTGGAGCAGGAATCTCAGGCCTTGTCAGGAGAAGGTGGTCCAGTGGTGTTTAGCATCACAGAGGACAGAAGGCTGGACATGTTGTCCTTCAGTTTCCAGCACTTATTGTGTTGGGATGAAGTGGCGCAGAGCCAAACACCGGAGAATGAGCGTCAGGAGTACAACATCCTGTGTTATAATGGGCAGATTGTCAGGTGGCTGACTCATAAGCAGGGTAACGCATTGCGTCACTTCCTGTTTGTTGTTGGCGGTCTGCGTCTGTCTGCACGGCGTTACGGGCTCTGATTCTCCGAATCCTTAAACTCTGATTTTAGTTTGTTTTGATAATAAAACTCTACATCTTGTAAACTTCTCTTTGAATCGAGCACTTGTACCTTTTCTCTTATTTAACTTTCATTTCCACCAGTCACCGGTACAGGTACCGTCTCCTGTCCTCTCAGCATGGCCTCCTCTCCACCGTTTCTCCTTCTTACTGCTCAGTGTGTGAAATGTTTAGTTATTCCTCTGCCTCCTTTAGTGAACACGGTAAGTGTATAAAATGTAGTTTGTTTGTAGCTTTGGAGGCGAGGCTCTGTGAGTTAGAGGTCCGGTTCCGCCAAATAGACCATAGTCCGGTAGACTCGGTAGCTCGTCAGGCTGAAGTAGCGGCGGACCGGCCAGGAGCAGCTGCTGGTAGCCGCCCCCCTGCAGCCCCCGAGCAGCCGGGCAGTCAGGGCGGCTGGGTGACGGTTCGGAGGAAGCGTAGTCCCAAAAGGGGAACACCACCATTCGCTTCACGTCTCCAACCGGTTTTCCCCACTTAGCGACACACCCGCTGAGAAACCGACCTTGAGCTGCAGTCTTACACGCTTCTCTGCTGCTTCTCCAGGACTATCGCCTGCCAATAAAAAGGTAGAAGTAAATGATGTAATTGGAGATTCTAACGAGGTGCCAAGTAAAATAGATTTAGTGTCGATTCCCCGTCCTCCAAATGTTCGCCAAGCGTGACGTAATAGAGGCGTTAACCAAAATAACCTCGTAAAAATAAAAACAAACACGCATTTAGTGCGAACTAAAGACCAAACAATTAGATGTGGATTACTAAATATACGATCTTTAAGCTCCAAGTCTCTATTAGTGAACGATCTAATTACTGAGACCCGGAGTGAATTTTTCTGCTTAACAGAAACGTGGCTCCAAGAGGAAGAGTTTGTTAGTTTAAATGAATCGACGGCGTCCGGTTACTTTAATGATCATATTCCTCGAATCACAGGTCGAGGTGGAGGAGTAGCGGCGATCTACGACTCCAGTCTTACAATAAAATCCAAACTAAATGCGATTATAATACGTTTGAAAGCCTCACGCTCAGTTTAAAACTGCCAACTGGAAATCAGAGAAGCCAGTCTTGTTGGTGGTAGTTTACCGGCCTCCTGCTGGAGCTGATCTGGAGTTTCTGTCTGAGTTCTCAGATTTCTTATCTAGTTTATTGATCAGTACAGATAAAGTCATCATAGTGGGCGACTTTAACATTCATATGGATGTTGACTACGACAGTCTTAAGTTGGCTTTTGATTCTCTTCTAGAATCGATGGGGATTTTACAAAAAGTTAACGAACCAACGCATTGTCTTAATCATACTCTTGATCTGGTCCTCGTCTACGGTGTAGAACCTGATAATCTGTTAGTGTCACATGTAAACTCCCTCCTATCCGACCACTATTTAATAACGTTTGAATTCAACATTGTCAACGTTACACATAATAGGAGGAATTACTTTAGCAGGTGTCTATCCGATAAAGCTGTTACTAAATTTAGGGAGGCCATTGCTCTTCATCTTCATACAGAGGAACATAGTGAAGCAGTTGAGGGCTGTGACCTCGGTTCTACCTCTGCAGACATTGATTTCCTTGTCGGTAGCACTGCAGATGTGTTGCATACAGCTTTAGATGTAGTTGCTCCTTTGAGAAAGAGGGTCTCTAACCACAGGAGCTTAACTCCCTGGTTTAACTCACATATTCGTATGTTAAAACAGAAAGTGCGTAAAATGGAAAGAAAGTGGTTCTCTAGTAGGTCTGTAGATATTTATTATGCATGGAAAGATAGTCTAATAGTGTATAAAAAAAGCGCTTCGCAAAGCTAGAACAGCCTATTATTCAGTGTTAATAGAGGATAATAAAAATAACCCACGTTTTCTGTTCAGCACTGTAGCCAGGCTGACAAAGAGCCACAACTCTGTTGAGCCGTGCATCCCTGCAGCTCTCAGTAGTGAAGACTTTATGAGCTTCTTTAGCAATAAAATGTCAGAATTAGAGAGGAAATCGGCCAGGCCCTCCCGGCAGTGGCTGAGGGCATTTTGGCGACTCCCTTATGCTCCGACCTGACTCTAGACTGTTTTGTTCCTGTTGACCTCTCTGAGCTGACCTCAGTCGTCAATGGATCTAAATCATCCACGTGTCTGTTAGACCCCATCCCAACTCGTCTACTTAAAAATGTTTTCTCTCTTATTGGACCGACAATACTGAAACAGATCAACTTGTCCCTGGTCTTAGGATATGTGCCACAGGTTTTTAAAGTTGCAGTAATCAAACCATTACTTAAAAAACCCTCTCTTGACCCAGACATTTTAGCTAACTATAGACCGATTTCCAACCTTCCATTTATCTCTAAAATTCTGGAAAAGGTCGTTAAAGCAGCTGTGTGAACATTTGTTTAGAAATTATCTATTTGAAATTTTTCAGTCAGGGTTCAGATGCATCATAGCACAGAAACAGCACTGGTTCGAGTCTCGAATGACCTTCTTATGGCCTCAGATAATGGATTAGTGTCCATACTGGTTCTGCTGGACCTCGGATGATGGATTAGTGTCCATACTGGTTCTGCTGGACCTCAGATAATGGGTTAGTGTCCATACTGGTTCTGCTGGACCTCAGCGCTGCGTTTGATACTATAGATCACAGCATTTTACTGCAGAGACTAGAGTATGTTGTTGGGATTAAAGGGACAGCTCTAGACTGGTTTAAATCATATCTGTCTGATAGATTCCAGTTTGTTCATGTTCATGAGGTTTCTTCAGTACAGACGAGGGTCTGCTATGGTGTCCCGCAGGGTTCAGTTCTAGGGCCAATCTTGTTCAGTTTATACATGCAGCCCTTGGGAAGTTTTATCCGGAACCACAACATTAATTTTCATTGTTATGCTGATGATACGCAGCTGTATCTGTCTATGAAGATGAAACAGAACCATTAGACAAACTTCAAATGTGTCTTAAGGACATCAAGGACTGGATGTCCAGAAATTTTTTGCTACTAAATTCTGATAAAACAGAGGTTGTTGTTTGTGGTCCAAACACCTCAGGAAGGGATTAGATGGTCTTGCGATGGCCTCCAGTAAAACTGTGAGAAACCTTGGCGTTATATTCGATCAGGATTTGTCATTTAAACAGCATATTAATCAGGTTTGTAAAACTGCGTTTTTCCACCTCCGTAATATCACAAAGATCAGGAGCATCCTCTCCCAGAGTGATGCTGGAAAACTAATTCACGCGTTCGTGTCTTCTAGACTAGATTACTGTAACGTGTTGTTGGCTGGATGTCCAAGTAATTCTCTGAAGATCCTCCAGATGATCCAAAATGCAGCAGCGTGAATGCTGACAGGAACCAACAAGAGAGACCACGTCTCTCCAGTTTTAGCTTCCCTCCATTGGCTCCCCGTAAAATTTAGAATCCAATTCAACATTTTATTACTTGCATATAAAGTCCAAAATGGCCTAGCGCCGCGATATTTGCAGGACTTGATAGAACCCTATGTTCCTAACAGAGTTCTCTGTTCTCAGGGTGCAGGTTTACTCGTAGTTCCTAGAAGATCCAGATGTAGATCTGAAAGACGGGTCTTCTGTTATCAGGAACCATCACTATGGAACCAACTTCCAGTTTGGGTGAAGGAGGCTGACACCACCTCCACCTTTAAAACCAAACTTCAAACGTTTGTGTTCAGTAAAACATCTAGTTGGTGTAAACTTTAGTGTGTTAGGACCAGTAGTCACAGCTGAAGCTGCAGGACCAGACTGGAGCAGCTGGTCTTCAACACAGCTTCATCCTGGATCTGCTGCTGTAGACCTGCTGCAGGGGGACACCAACATGATCCACTGAGTGGTGCCTTCAACTCCTCTGTTTCTCTGTCTCTTCTTCACCTCAACCCTCATTTATTAACAATATCCCATAAACTTAATTGTGGTCCATTGTTCTTGTAGTTTTTTGTGCTTGTCTGGCCCTTCTTTACCTCTTCTGTACATGTCCTGCAGACCAGAGCCTCAGGAGCTGCTTGCTGACCTGCAGTTCCACCTCTGACCATCCCAGTGTCTGTCTTCACCTGTCTGTATGGATGTCTGTTGGATACTTGCTGACATCCCGACCTGCAGTCCTCATCCCCTTGGATCACCGTCTATCCATATATCACCCATATTCACAGAAGTCTAATTGGACTACTGATGATAGTTACTATTGTATCCTGTCTTGTACCTTTGACGGTGTCTCTATGTCTCTATTCTTTACTTCCTGTTCTTTTTTTTTCCCCCTTGTTTGCACATATATTATTGTTTGATACCAAATTGGTAGGACCCAAAAAATATATATATGCATTTTAATCTGTAATCAAGGTTTTTTTTTTTTTGTTTGTTTTTGTGTGTGCAGATGTGTACCCTGCACCGGCCCTAATGACAGTCTAATTATTTCTTTTATTAATCCCTAAGTAGGATGAAGTACAAAAAGAGAAAAAATAAAATTAAAAAAAAAAAAGAGTAAAAATAAATAAATAAATAACTAAATTCTGTCAGAGAGGGCTAAACTCACCAGGTGAGTTTACTTCCTGTTCTACCTGCTGGTCTTCAGCAGGATGGTCCCCCTCATGGTCCAGGTCCTGGTCCAGGTTTCTTCTGCAAGAGAAATATTATATTCACATAGTACTAGTGTGAATCACTTATTCGACTAAGCAGTTTAAACATTGTCTGAACTTAATCCGACCCTAAGTGAACATGCTTTTAGTACAAGCCTGACGTTTCGTGATTCAGATCATATAAAAACTGGTCTCTTCTTCTCTACGGCAGAACTCTCCAAGTGAGACTTCTCTGCACGTCGGATCAACGTGTATCTTGTAAATAAACCTTTGTGTTAAACTTGAAACTGTTTGCTCTCTCATTGGATTCCAGTAAATTTCCACCACAATTTTGGTGTCAGAAGTGGGATCGCGGACGTGTTCGTCGGAGCCGGACCGTTGAGGCTGGCCACCTTTTCCCTATGGGACCTCGGTCCGTTGTTCCGATTGACCGTGACGGGATCTGCTCAAATAGCAGCGGTGGATTGAATCCGGTGAGAAGTATTCCATTTTATTTCTGACTTGTGTTACGTTTTTTTATTCGTTTTATTTCTTTTTGGGGTTCAAAAAAAAAAAAACAAAAAAAAAAAAAACAAAAAGGAATTGTTTAAACCTGTGAGGTAAAGATGTCTATAGCCAAGACCAGGGAAGGTTAATACTGTGACCTAAAATAAACAAGACCGGTTTTAAAGTCCTGCGAGTTCATGCAAGATCAGGTAAATTAATCTGTGAGTGTATACAAGACCAGAAAATAGTAGCCCTGTGAGTCTGACTAAGACAAGACCAGGAAGAAAAAACGTGAGTTTATTTGAGGAAGACCAGTGATAATGTAAATACGAAAAGTGAATACCGGTGTATATTCTCCTTTTAATGAAACTTATGAAAGAAAAATATTGTACAGAATGTTGTGACTTTGTGAATTATTGGTGTAAATATTATGGTTTTCCAGAAGGCGGTTCTCTGAACAAGAACCAACTTCAACAAGTAAGAGGTCGGTTGATTGAAGAAAGAAAAAGCATGTAAAAAAGAAGGTAAAAGTAAGTGATGTTCATTGTACGGGAAAAATGACAGAATGTTTGAGCAAGTGGGAAGCTGAGTAAAAAATAAATAAAAAAAAGGAGAGAAAGGCAACAGGCGTGTGAAGCTGTGACTGCATTGAAAGTGACTGATGTAAGGAAATAATGACATGGAAAATCACCAACAGAGACTACGACTGCTCTTTTTTTTTTTTTTTTTTTTTTTTTTTCCTTCTTTTCTTTCTTAGGGCTCATCAGTTTACTTTGTACAGGCATCCTTAAAGCAGTCAAGTCAAAGTCCCACATCATCTGAGCCCAACCTTTTTAGATTTTTTTTTTTTTTTTTTTTTTAATAATTATCCCCCGTGCATAAGTGAAAGTGAAGGTGATAGTGTCCCACACCAATCCTCTCAACAGCCCATTATTCAACTCCACTAATCCTGAACTCTGTCAAAGAGGACCAACAAACACAAACAGCAAAGTGCAAAGAGAAAGGAGCGGAGGGTAGTGGTGGATGTTGTTGTTATTATGATGATTCAGTGATGTGTGTGTGTGTGTGTGTGTGTGTGTGTGTGTGTAGTGTAGTGTAGTGTGGGTGAGTGCATGTTGTTGTGTTGGGTGTAACACCCCAAGATGATCAGGAGCTGAGAGATTCAGAGTTAAAGAACCACAGCTGGCAGTGATGTTGACCTTCCACACCAGCTGGCCAACTGCTCATGATACAATCACATTTCAAGTTGGACCACCGCTGGTGCCGGTGTGTTGGGTCAGTGCAGTGCAGCAGCCCTCCCCAGGTGTACGAAATCCCCCCCCTCAGTTACCATATACCGGTCCAGCCCCAGCAGGTCACAGGACGCCCGGCCGAGGGCCGCCTACGTTGTCCATGACGGCAGAGCGGGAAAGCAGCTCAGGAGCCACAGGCGGACCGGGCAGCCGGACCGATACATGCCAGCAGCCACGAGAGCGAGTAATGGGTGGAGCCGGGGACCCCCCCACCCCAATCATCCTCCCCGCCACTCGGTCCGGGAAGAGGGGCGGGCCCAACCCCACCCCGACAGCAGGAAGCCGAGCGGAGGAGACAGACCCGCAGGACGGAGTCCAGGGCCGCCCCGCGCCGGCCCCCCAGCAGCCCGGGCCACCGCCCCTCCCGGAGGGAGAGCCCAGAGAGGCCAGGCCGGCAGAAGCCCCCCAGGCCGTCCGCCACAGCGACCCCCCCAGCCCACCGCCCCCCAAACCAGCCCCGATGAGCCCCTAGGCCGAGCCCCAGCGGCTCTCCTCCCATCAGATCTGGGCTCTGCCCGGCGGGCGAGACAGGGGAGCGCTGGTTTACCCATGGCAGCCCCAGGTGTCTTTTCTACCCCCTCCCAGGCCAGCTAGCGCCAGATCCTTGGACCTACACCCTACCCGTGTGTGAACGTGATTTAGGTTTAGGCTGTGTTCCGGGTTCCAGATCGGACACAGTGAGTGTGTGCTACCAAACCTGTGCATGTAAACTAAGTGCAGATAAGGTGTGCTAAGGTGCATTAAAAGAAGGGGTGCATTAAAAGGAGGGCACGAGTTGGGGGTGGTATGGAGAGGCGGCAGCGCACTCCTGCCCTGCCGCCTCTCGACCGTAGGGGATGGTATGGAGAGGTGACAGTGCACTCCTGCCCCGCCACCTCTCGTCCCTTATGTGCCCCCAACCAAGCTCGGCACCTCCGGTCCTGTGTCTGGATGTAGTGAGATGACAAGTGCCCCTGTGTGGTTGTGCTCTTGTCTAGTGATGTGTATTTAAAAAAGGATTGGCAGGAGCTTAGCCTGGGAAGGGGAGGGGGGGAGTTGTTGGTACTCCTCCCCCCCGTCCCACCAGCAAGACAAGGGCAGAGCCCCATGCAGCCACAGGGGTCGCAGCCCAGGGATCCACAGGACAGCTCGAGGGGTAGCAGTCCAGGCAGGGAGCCGCGACGACCACCAGGACACCCCCGCCGGTCCCAGCTCCCCGGGGCCCCCCTCCAAAAGAGCGACAGCAACCCGAGGGGCCCGGAGGCCACCACAGCCCGGCCCCAGAGCCAACCCCAGGCCAGTCCCCCCCCCCCAGCCCCCCACCCCCGGGGCAGGCGGGCACCCCCCACCCCCCGACCGACGGCAGCAGAGGAAGGGAGCAGAGGTGGTCCCAGCCCCCCCCCCAGACCGACGCTCCGGGGCCAGGTGGCCTGCAGCGGTGCACCGCCAGTACCCCCGCACCTCCCAGCACTCCCCCAACCCCCAGTCCGGGAACGCAGGGGACCACCACCGACGGCGACCCGCACCCCCAGTAGCTGAGCAGGCACATGGCACCTTTGGGTTAGGGAGGTCATCTAAAGTGATTCCATTACCTGCGGTGATAGACCAGAGGTTTATAGTACATCAATTTCTCAATTTTAATAGATCGTAAAGCTGTTCTATAAAATATAATATATAATGGAATGTGCAGAGATCCAGGCCCAGTATTTCATTTTATTTTGAAATGAGCTAGAAAAGGTTTCCAAGTATCAGTAAAAGCTGCTAATTTGCTTTTATTAGTACGACTGCTCTTAATAAATGTTCTCCCTTAGTTCCCCTCTATCCTTCTCTCCAGGGTTCGTGGGACTCCAGTTGATGTGATCTGGACTCCATACCTCCTCCATACCTCCTCCATACCTCCACCACCCCCCCTGGAACAAGATCTTGGTGCAGCAGCAGCCGCTGACCCTGTCTCTCTCGCCCCCCTTACTACACTCCAAGGCCCGGTGAAGCGTGAAGATGCCATAAAACAGGAAGAGAACTGCAGACCTTCATCAATGAAAACACCCTCACTTCTCACGAGATGGCAGGGTAACGATGCAAATCTTCTCACCTGCACAATTTTCTGTCATTAGACGTCTTTTTGAAGAGTACAGACAACCTGCCAGTCCTGCTTGGAGGGAAACTCAGCAGGATGAGCCGCCTGGAAACCGCAGCTACAGAGAGTGGGCTCAAGGACTGGTGGCAGCTGTCCGCACCGGGTTTCAGATGTGTAGCTTGTGAGGACGGTACGCTAAACATGAACAAAGCCGCATGGCGGAGAAGGAGTTAGGGTGAAACACAACACTGCGCTCAACTTCACCTCCTCCAGCACAACGGCCAGCGCCTCCCTTTTTTGACCCCTCCCCTAGCAGGGATGCCTGTTTCTACTGTGGAGAACGGACATTGGGCATGTGACCGTCCAGTGAAGGCCTGTCAGCGCAGAAGACACGGAAATTAACGCAGGGGAGGCAGAGAGCATTTTCGAGGCCGTGGGCGTGGCCACTACAACCAGAGCCCTCCCTTTCATCGTCATCAACCCAACTGAGGCGGGGTGGGGGTTGGAGTTCTGGGTGACGGATCAACTGGAGGTCCACCACAGCCCTTGACAGATAAGAACACACACACACACTCCTACATCACCCCGATAGATATCTTTACTCTGTGAGTGCCATTGGATCAGACACCAAAGAAAATGTTTCTGTCCCTCCGACATGCACAGCTGACTCCCAGACACCATCCAAACATTCATTTTTAATCTCTGAATGCTGCCCCTTTAACCTGCTTGGGCGTGACCTCATGCTCACCTTGGGCATTGAACTACGTTCAACCCCCGAAGGGATGATGGTCAGTCAAAGTTCCAATCATGTCCATCAGCTGGTTAAGGATGCCACCACCCCCCTCCCCCTTCAGGCTTATCAACGGTGGATCATCTATGAGTCTTCTCTAGAACTGTGTGACCTGGCAAAGCAGAGAATGTTTCCTTCTGGTGTTCACATGATGAAACCAGAAAACCTGCATTGTACTGCGAATGAAACACATACCAAAGATCACACTTATGATGAAAGGTTTTTTTTTTTGCTGTTTTAAATGTTCAAATGACAACGGGTACCCTGTTTTGGTCTGACACGCGCTGCACAATGTCTGTTCTACTAACTTCCACTCAGTCTGAGTTTTTTCTGGTTCAGAATAGTTTCCTACACATCTCTCTGGCCAGATCACCCTCTGACCAGTGGAGAGATCTGGGACCGGGGGTAAAAACATGCACCCAAGCTGAGGACTGGTATAAGCCTCCTGGAAGTGTAGTTTGTTTTTCACCCTCCCTAAAGACTCAAACTGGATGTCTCCAGTATGATTCACACCCTGAGAACAGTTGACATCTTTTCAGGGTGCTCAAATCTTTCTCCCTCACCCTCCCTTCTCTCAGCTCCAGCTGACATCCCTGAACTTAGTGGTGATGATGATTCCCCTGTTAACACTCCCATTTTGGCTATAAAGAAATACCGACCTCCTCCTGCAGCTGAGGAATGGCGCCCTTGTTCAACATCTATCTCCAGTTAATGCTGCTGTCCACGCCCGAGCCCCTTCAGTCCCAAACCCCTGCACTCTTTTGTCAAATGTTCCTCCGGACTCTAAGTGGTTTCCAGTCCTCAACCTCTCCAATGCATTTTTTCTGTGCCAGTTCACCCAGATTCTCAGTTCTGGTTTGCTTTTCAGTTTAACGGGCGAGGATACACCTTCACCCACATGCCACAAGGGTACTGTGAATCACCAACGGTGTACAACAGAGCTGTTATGTAATGTCACTGTTAAAAGGTGTTCGGTTTTAAATCCTGCCACACTACCTCCTACTCCAGAAGACGGACCCCACATGACTGTGTTGCTGAACTCTCTCTGACATGTTCACCACGACCCGACATGACTGACCAACCTTTCCAGAACCCTGACTTTGTTTTTTTTCGTTGATGGGTCTGCCTCACGTGACCCTGACAGCGGACGTTGTAGAGCTGCGTATGCCGTGTGAACCTCTCATGACACGATTGAATCGGCTCCTCTTCCATCACATTATTCTGCACAAGCTGCTGACCTGCTGGCACCAACTCGCGCATGTCACCTGGCAGCTGGTAAGTCTGCCACCATCTACACCGACTCTCGCTATGCGTTCGGTGTAGTACATGATTTTGGTGGCCTCTGGCGCCACCGGGGTTTCCTGAAATCTGATGGGAAACCCATCCTTCATCATTATTTGGTCTCTGATTTATTAGAGGCTCTTCTTCTTCCAAAGCAGATTGCTGTGTGCAAATGTGCAGCTCACACTAACTCTTCTGATTTTATATCCACAGGAAACACGTCACGAAGGCTGCAGCTCTCGTCACCCCCCCCGCCCCCCATTTCTTCAGGTTGAGCGTTAAACCTGTCAAATAGAATTTTCCCAGAACCGCATGTAGGTCTTGGAGATGCTTTTCGGGAGTGGGTGAATATACACTGACATCGTTGATATAAAACAACAAATTCTCCCTTTTAGCTTCCCCAGAACCTTCTCCATCAGTCTTAGGAATGTGGCCCTGGTGTTCCTCAGCCCAAACGGCATGCACTTGAACTGATATAGTCCCATCGGCGTAATCACGGCTGTCTTGGCCTTACTTTTCGCCGACATGGCTACCTGCCGGTATCCTGACTTCAGGTCGAGGGTGCTGAAGTATGCGGCACCGTGCATAGACTCTAGCAGCTCATGGATAATGGGCATGGGATAAGCATCGGAGTGGCTTTTGGCATTGAGGCGCCGGAAATCTACACAAAACCGCAGAGCCTCATCTGGTTTCTTGACGAGAACTACGGGAGCAACCCAAGTCAATTACGATGGTTCAAGAACGTCATCCTGGAGCATCTGCGCCACATGGTCTGCATTAATCTGTCTTCTGAGCGGTGACACCCTGTACACTTTGCAGCGGACTGGCACCTCGTCAAAGGTGAGGATTCTGTGTTTGTCTCGCCTCTTTAAACATGCCACTAACTGTTCCTCAAATTCTTTAATTCTGGAAATCATATCCTGCTCCAGACTTTCCAACCTTCTGTCCATACAGGCTCTGAAGGTATCCTCCCGATTCAAGGTGCTAGTGGTTGAGTCCTTAAAGTCTGTCTCCAGTACGTTAACTCGGTCCATGACCATCCGTAAGTCATTGGTTAGGGAGACAAACACAGGTGAAGTTAGGTATTTTATACTTTCCTCCTCTTCCCCTTCATGTTTGGAAATATCCAGTGAACGTCTCAGAACTGCCACCTCGCTCACTGGATTCCCTCCTCGGTTCATGGGGCATCTTGCTTGGCCCCCCAACCTGATCTCGGTGTAGAAGCCCTGGTGTTGGCCTCCAATACCTCCGACTGGGACTCCTCATATTCCTCCTTTGACACAACCTGTCAGCCATACTCATTTCAACAGAACACATACACAATGAGGGTGATTATTATTTTTAACTCACTACACAACAAGATCTACCACATCGGGACCTAAATGCTGTGTGAATCAAATTACATAAATGCTTTCCTGATAATTTAACTGCAAAAGAAAACTACCTTCTCAGACCCCCCATACTGGCCACCATCTGTAACAAGTGGCCCAATAACCTCCTTAAAGGACCACGTTACCACATCTTAAAAAATGATCCCCCCTTTGTCCATGTGATGTATCCAAAGTTTCAATAATCCCTAAATCCAAAAATAAATTTCCCAAAACGGACCAAAAAAAATAATCCATCCACTGTTTAGAAGGGAAAAAAAAAAAAAAAAAAAAAAAAAAAAAAAAAAAAAAAAAAAAAAAAAAAAAAAAAAAAATCACAAAAACCAAAATGCGTTGGCTGCTTCGTGGAATACCACTGCAACACAAAAATCACCACCAAACAAAACTGCAACGCTCTCACCGGCCCCGCGGAGTCTATAATCCCCCTTTGCGCTGATCTGGTTGAAGGTATATTTCCTCCGCTCCTGCCGGCGTTCCATGTAGAGGATCCAAGTAAAGGATCCAACTGAGGCGCAGTCCAGGTGCAGGTTTCTGACAAAGGTATCCGCAATTTCTCTCCTCGAGAATGGAAGTGATACTGTGTCCTTGGGTGGAGGTCCTGTGTTCAATGGGCCTCCTGAGACTCCTTGTGCCACACCTTTTATCCCTCCTGTTGAGTCCACACCTGTCTCCCATCTCCTTGATTGCAGGAGTGCCTCTCCCATAGTCACACGTTAACTGATTTAAAGGGACATCGTCCTTTTTATACCCCTTTACCAGTGAAACACAAAACTATATATACACAACATGGTGCCATCTACATAGATCAGCAGACCAACATTAACTGGCCAGGATACATACATGTAACATCGTTACACCTTGGCCTAATGCTCTTCCTCTTGTGTTAATGCACATGCAAAAGAAACCAAAGAAAATGTTTCTGTCCCTCTGACATGCACAGCTGACTCCCAGACACCATTCAATTTTTAATCTCTGAATGAAATCTCTGAATGCTGCGCAAAAGAGGAAGGACAGGTTTAAGTCCACTTGAAATTCTGTTTGCAGCCCCCCCTAACACCGGACTGGACCCCCCAAGGGCTCCACCTCCAGAAACAGCTTTGTGTGAAAGTAATTATCTAACCTATTGTGCAAGTCTCACCAAGACCCTTTCAGGCATCTGCTCCCGAGTGAATGCTGCCCCCCCCCCCCCAGCCAGCCGATGGTCAACTCCACTCCCTGAGTCCTGGTGACTTCGTCTTGGTCAAAAGCTTCAAAAGACGCAGGTGGAACCATCAGCGCCGGGTAAACCCGTTCCAAATTCTCCTGACTACACACACCGCCGTGAAGGCAGCCGAGAGAGCAACGTGGGTCCACGCCAGCCACTGCAGGAAGGTTCCACATCCTGAGGAAGCATCTGTTCCTGACCAGCGGACTGACCTGTCCGACTGCTCCGATCACGAGCAAGATCAGTAAGGAGTGAAATAGCGTCCTGCTGCCTCAAAGAGCATACCGCTCCAGCATCAGTGAAGAGCAACATCAGCGCCTCACCGCTACAGAGAACACACCGCTCCATCTGTAACACTCTCGATGGATGAACTGTATTATCCCTGCTATGAATCTTCTTGGGACTCTGACTGTGATACGATAGTTGAAGCTGTTTTTTGCTCTACGAGCAACTTTGGTATGATGAATTATCTTAAACTGGTGTGTGGTGGGATCGTTTTTGATGTTTATGTAAGTTGCCTATTTGCTCTTTTATTGACTTATTTTAAGTTCTTCATTTTATTGTTTTTATTATTCTTTTGGATGCATTTTGTTTTGTAAACTATCTTATATTTCTCTTTGCTATGGTTGGTCCTTTGGACCAAGAGGAGGGAATGTGAGAGAAATATTATATTCACATAGTACTAGTTTGAATCACTTATTCTACTAAGCAGTTTAAACATTGTCTGAACTTAATCCGACCCTAAGTGAACATGCTTTTAGTACAAGCCTGTTCTTTGTATGTTCACTGTGTAGCCTGTGTTTAATTTATGTCAAGGATAACAGACTTTCTGTTTCTCAGGGGTCTTGCAGACGTATTTCATGTGAGACAAGCTCTGCCATTTAGGGAGCTGTGCAGCTGTAACTCATGTGACGTTTCGTGATTCAGATCATATAAAAACTGGTCTCTTCTTCTCTACGACAGAACTCTCCAAGTGAGAATTCTCTGCACGTCGGATCAACGTGTATCTTGTAAATAAACCTTTGTGTTAAACTTGAAACTGTTTGCTCTCTCTCATTTGCATTCCAGTAAATTTCCGCCAGACTTTTCCCTCTTAAAAGGAAGTTTTTCCCGCCACTGTTTGGCTTAAGGTTTTTCTTCCACTAGGGGAGTTTTTACCTGCTTGTTTATGTAATAATTGCTCGGGGGTCATGTTCTGGATCATGTTCTGGGTCATGTTCTGGTCTGTGGAAAGATCCTAGAGACAACTTGTTGTAATAGATGCTATATAAATAAAATTGAATTGAATTGAATTAAAAATCAACTCTGCACCGACAGGAACCTAGTGAACACAAGCCAAGTCTATAAGTAAAAGGCTTGTTTTTATTTCTCCCTTTAACATATGTCGGCCTCTCATTTACCTGTTCTACTAGACCCCAACACACCACCATTAAGGCAGTCTTTGCTACTGCCACCCTCTGGACACAATATGCAACAGCATCCAATTCCCAATTCCGCCTCTAAACTAAACTAAAAACAACAAAGAAGCATACTTGAGCAGGAAGGGATGCAGAAACGGAGAGACCAGCGAAAAGAGGGACAAGAACTATTCACTGGGGCTGATGGGGCACAGGTGTGGGCACTCAGGAGAGATGGGAACATAACGAAGACAAAAAGACTGCAAAAATAAAACAGGAAGTCAAAAAGCTAAACTAGAAGAACCAGAAAAAAACTGAAAGGAACACCAAAACCTAACAGTGACCATAAACCACGACAACTAACAAACCAAGAACTGTCCTCACAGTGAGTTGCATCCCTTTCCAGTATACCCAGTCGGACCAGCAGCTTCTGCACCAGGAATAACAGGTCTTCATGTCTTTCTGTCAGGGCCTCAGACCACAGTCTTAGCAGAGAGCCCACAGCACCAGGAACTAACTGGATCCCACCCTGAAAAGTGACCAGTGGAGGAGCCAATAAGGAACAAAAGGAGGAACCAGAGCAGTTAGAGATGTAATCACAGAAGAAAACAAAAGCAGGTACCGGAGGAGGAACCAAATCACATATCAGAGGAACCACAGTTCCAGGAGGCAAACCAGATCAGGTATCAGAAACTATGCTTCCATTAGTGGGTGTCCAGGGTGAAACCTAATCTGTAACTGCACCAGCCTCCTCCTCAGTTGTTTCAGCAATTTATAGTGAAAGAAAGACCTGGTAGGGTCTGCAAACCCACCAAACTACAGATCCCCCCAACTGGTGTTGTTAGTGTCCACTCTGCATCGTCCACAAAAACCTCCTCCCTCTCTTGAGGGTGTTTCCACCATGAAGAGATTCCCAAAAATTCTCATCACAGGACCATTGCTGCCAGACTAACAAGTCAACGATTCTTAAAACCACAGGAAGGAGGAAGAAACAAAGCAAAAACCAGAGCCAGGATCAGAGGAAGGACCTGAACAGAAACCAGATTCAGAGGAGGACCCAGAGATTTAAACCAGAGCCAGGATCAGAGGAAGGACCCAGAACAGAAACCAGATTCAGAGGAGGACCCAGAGATTTAAACCAGAGCCAGGATCAGAGGAAGGACCCAGAACAGAAACCAGATTCAGAGGAGGACCCAGAGATTTAAACCAGAGCCAGGATCAGAGGAAGGACCCAGAACAGAAACCAGATTCAGAGGAGGACCCAGAGATTTAAACCAGAGTCGGGATCAGAGGAAGGACCCAGAACAGAAACCAGATCCAGAACCAGAGGAGGACCCAGAGATTTAAACCAGAGTCAGGATCAGAGGAAGGACCCAGAACAGAAACCAGATCCAGAACCAGAGGCGGACCCAGAACAGAAACCAGATCCAGAATCAGAGGAAGAAACAAACCAAAATCTAGAATCAAAATCAGGGAGGAACCAGAGCAAAACCCAGATTCAGAGGAGGAACCAGATCCACACAGAATCACATAGTGCTGTTAGGAATTCCAACAGCAGCAGGTACAAACAAGTTTTTAAAGCTGTTGCACCTCGGCGGATCATATCTGACCAGACGGCAGCAGCTGAAAATCTGCAGAGAGACGTTGAGTTGAGGCGGCTAGAACGTCCAGGGCCTTTCTTTCTCACCGTATAACAACGAGTTCATCCAGCTGAACTCCAGACACCTTACTGCACATCCTCACGATGTTGTCCATCATTGACAGGGACTCAAACCAGCAGATAAAGGAAACCGTTGACAAGAATGAAAGATCTTCAGAAACACTTATCAACATGAAAATTTCACAGTTTACGATAAAAGTACATGTGCTGGTGGACCTGAGCACACACAGCATCAGTATTGGCGCCAAAGTTGAGAGAGTCATCAATAATTGTCCCCAAGAACTTGTATGGATGCAACACCTCCACGGCCTGGTTATAAATGAATGAAGGGGGACAAGAGAAGACTTCCTTCTAAAATCAATGATCATCTCCTTTGTTTTTGAACATTGATATTTAGGAAGGAACATAAACCAGGCAATAAAATGGTCCAACACTGGGCTGTGCTGACAGTCACCAGACAGGAAAAGTACCACGGTCATCACCATACTCTGACTTTCTGGGGTCCGTCAGTCAAGAAATCCATGAGCCAAAAAAAAAAGAAAGAACAAGAAATAAATAAATCAGATACCACATCAGGAGCCATTGTAGGAACCAGACAAGGAACTAAGAACAAGCCAGATTAGGAACCACCTCAAGTAGCAGAGGAAGTACCATATTAAATACCAGAGCAGGAACTTCTACCAGAGGAGAACCAGAGCAGGACCCAAAGAAGGTACAAGAGCAGAGACCAGCTCCAGAACCTGAGCAGAAACCTCAGGGAGAACCTGAGTGGGAATCGAAAAAATCAGCCAAAGCAGGGACCAGAGCATGTATCTTACTAGGAAACAGAACAAGTTCCAGGTGGGGTACCAAAACAGGAACCAGATCAGGATCAGAGCAGGCAGCAAATCTGATCCAGAGCAAGTACTGGAGAAATTACTAGTGCAAGAACCAGATCAGAATCAGAACAGGTACCAGAGAAGTAACCAGAGCAGGATTCCTTCCAGGAACCAGATCAGCAGCAGGAAAGAGACCAAATGTTACTGATTCAGGAGCTTCAGTTTCAACATTGACTCATCTGGACTCATCTGGACTTTGACTCACAAACGTGTCTTAACAGAAGAAGCCTCAGTGAAATCAACGCCTGGTTGCCATCAGAGCTTCAGGGTTCTGCTTTCATGGTCCCTTGAACTTCCTTCAATTCACTAATCTGAGGGATTCTTTGATTTTTTTGTGACTTTTTTATTGTTTATATCTGCTCTTCCTAAAGCATCTAATGACTTTACATCAGTATGAATGAACTTGAGTGTTTTTGTTTTTTTGAGAAAACCATCTGATGTGTCCAAGCAGTAATCTCTGTGATCTAACATTGTTGTTCACTGATCCATCAGCTACTAAATCTGTTTTAGCTCCTGAAGACTTTAAATGTTGTCATTTTATCCATCCCAAAGGAAGAACGAGCAGGACGCAGCGGCGGCGTTCCACAGAGACGTCCTGATGAGCAGGTCGATCCATCAGGTTAACGACGTTTCTGACTGATTGCAGCTGAGCTCATTCAATCCCATCAGACACAGTCGGATCATCCGTCTCCTCCAGAGTTAAACTGTTATTTTTGGATGGAGGTTAATCTCCTTAGTGTCCAGCCAGGAAGTGAATCTGCTCAGTTCTAATCTGTTCGGTCGCAGATGAATCCTGGGAGATCCTCATGTAACGTTATTAAACGTCCGGTCAGATAACGGCTCAACCCTGCTGCTTTAATCAACGAGGAAGATAGTTTGTTTTTAAATGGGACAACGTGTATTAATATCTTGTATATCAAAACGTGTATTAACTCCTTCCATCCCAACTTCTTGCTTCAGCATCCACCGAATGGATGGTCAGTACCAGTCAGTACCAGCACCAGTCAGTACCAGTCAGTACCAGTCAGTACCAGTCAGTACCAGCACCAGTCAGAACCAGTCAGTACCAGTCAGTACCAGCACCAGTCAGTACCAGTACCGGTCAGTAGCAGTACTGGTCAGCACCAGTCAGTACCAGTCAGTACTGGTCAGTAGCAGTACTGGTCAGTACCAGTCAGTACCAGTCAGTACCAGCACCAGTCAGTACCAGTCAGTACTGGTCAGTACCAGTCAGTACCAGCACCAGTCAGAACCAGTCAGTACTGGTCAGTACCAGTCAGTACCAGTCAGTACCAGCACCAGTCAGTACCAGTCAGTACTGGTCAGCACCAGTCAGTACCGGTACCAGCAGTACCGGTCAGTACCAGCACCAGTCAGTACCAGTCAGTACTGGTCAGCACCAGTAACTACCAGCACCAGTCAGTACCGGGCACCAGTCAGTACCGGTACCAGCAGTACCGGTCAGTTACCAGTACTGGTCAGCACCAGTAACTACCAGCACCAGTCAGTACCAGTCAGTACTGGTCAGCACCAGTAACTACCAGCACCAGTCAGTACCGGCACCAGTCAGTACCGGTACCAGCAGTACTGGTCAGATTACTGGCAGAGGATTGGACTGACAGGGTCTCTATTGTCAGCCACCACCTAGCTAACACTGCAGCATTTCCTACAGCCCATCCCACAGGTGTCCATCCATCCATCCATCCATCCATCCATCCACTCCTTCATCCATCCATCCATCCATCCATCCATCCATCCATCCATCCATCCATCCATCCATCCATCCATCCATCCATCCACTCCTTCATCCATCCATCCATCCATCCATCCATCCACTCCTTCATCCATCCATCCATCCATCCATCCACCTACTCCTTCATCCATGCATCCATCCATCCATCCATCCATCCATCCATCCACCTACTCCTTCATCCATGCATCCATCCATCCATCCATCTATCCATCCACCTACTCCTTCATCCATGCATCCGTCCATCCATCCATCCATCCATCCATCCATCCATCCATCCATCCATCCATCCATCCACCTACTCCTTCATCCATGCATCCGTCCATCCATCCATCCATCCATCCATCCATCCACCTACTCCTTCATCCATCCATCCATCCATCCATCCATCCATCCATCCACTCCTTCATCCATCCATCCATCCATCCACTCCTTCATCCATCCATCCATCCATCCACCTACTCCTTCATCCATGCATCCATCCATCCATCCATCCATCCACCTACTCCTTCATCCATCCATCCATCCATCCACCTACTCCTTCATCCATCCATCCATCCATCCACTCCTTCATCCATCCATCCATCCATCCATTCATCGATCCATCCACTCCTCCGCCAAGAAGGCACAGCAGCGTCTCTACTTCCTCCTCAAACTGCGAAGAGCCGGAGCCCCGCCCCCATCAGGTACACCTTCTACAGAGGCACCATCGAGAGCATCCTGACCAGCTGCATCACCGTGTGGTACGGATCCTGCACTGCAACCTGCCGCAAGTCTCTCCAACGCGTCGTGAGAGCAGCTGAGAAGATCGTTGGTGTCTCTCTCCTCTCACTCCAGGACATCTACAGACCCGTCTGACTCCAAAGCCCTCAGCATTGTGAGAGACCCCACCCACCCGTCACACAGCCTCTTCAGTCTGCTGCCATCAGGGAGGAGGCTGCGGACCCTCCGGGTCAGAACCAGAACCAGCCGACTGAAGGACAGCTTCGTCCACCAGGCTGTCAGGACACTTAACACTCTCCCTTCTCTTCCACCGTTTCCCGCCTTGCCCCCCCCCTCACTCACTCTGATCTCAGTATCTGTCTTTTGGCAGAACTGGACCGCCTACTTTGCACCAGGTCACTTTAAACAAACCGAAAAACTGTTGTTGTCATGCCATAACTTGTTTCTTGTTTCTTTTTAACCTGCACTTTGTGTTTAAAATGTATTTATTGTGTAGCACCGAGGGTTTGAGGGTAACGTAATTTTGATTCTCTGTATGTGTCTCACATGTGGTAGAATTGACAATAAACTTGACTCTGACTCTGACTCCTTCATCCATCCATCCGTCCGTCTTCCGTCCGCGTGTCCGTCCGTCCATCTCATCAGTATGCTTTCCCATCTCTATCCCATCCATCTGCATCTCATCCGTCCATCTATCCATCTCATCCATCCATCCATCCATCCATCTCCTTCCATCCATCCATCCTCCGTCCGTCCGTCCCTCCATCAATTCCCTTCCATCCATCCATCCATCCATCCATCCATCTATCCATCCATTCCATCCATCCACTCATCTATCCTAATCCCATCTATCCATCCATCCTCCTCCATCCATACCTCATTCGATTCCATCCACTCACCTTTTCCATCAATCCATCCATCCCATCATCCATCCATAAATCCTCAATCCATCCATCCATCATCTATCCATCCAGACCATCCATCTATCCATCCATCTCATCTATCCATCCCATCCATCCTCCTCCTATTATCCATCCATCCATCTATCCATCCATACCATCCATCCATCTATCATCATCCATCCACTCCTTCATCCATCCATCCATCAATCCTTCCATCCATCCATCCATCCATCCATCCATCCATCCATCTATCCATCCATCCACTCCTTCATCCATCAGTCGTATGTGACTAAAGTTAAATAATAAACAACCACCTGTTTGTATAAACCCAGCAGCACCAAACGCAGCAGATATGTTTAATGTATTCACCAAGAACATGTTCAACGGTATATCCCACTGTGAACGTCTGTGAGGATCATCTGAAGAATTTGGTTCCTATGTTCCTGTCTGCTTCCTAAGTAACATAGCTGCTTGCAGTACAGAAAAGGGCTTCATAACTGCTCTTCAGAAGCCTATGGGTCTTGTGACCTAATGTTGTGATCATTGTTTTTTTGCAGTTTGTGTCAGAAACGTGTTGCTGACATCACAGAGGGTGTTGTCAGGTTTAAACGGCCTAACATTTGTTAAACACACAATAAGGAAGGAAGACAAAGTCAGTAAGTTTTTCATTCATCATCACGGAGGACGGACAGAGAACTCAGCCTCATCTCAGCTGCTCTTGTCTCTGTCCACCCCCCCTCTGATGGCCTCTTGAGGCTTTTATTGAAAATAAGGAGGTCACAGAAGACATGAAGATAAGCAACTTGTACAAGATATATTCTGACTTGTACAATTATCTTATAAGACAAGCAGTATACAGAGCGTGAAATAACAATGAGATTAAACAAAGAGTGTGTTAAAGTTTTAACCCTATCAATCCTGTTCTGGAAAGTCATAAGAGACGTGGCAGACAGCTGTCCAAATACAGCCTCGAACCCGTTCTGTGTCCAGCTTCCTAATTTCTGAACATTGTAGTAGATGTTGTTCATTTTTGTTTAACGTGCACCAAACAGGGGACTCAAATCCTGCTGCTATGTGGCCTACAAATTTATACTCATCTGAAACCCAGTGGAGATCTGATGACATCCATGTATGTGGGATCGTTGTCTGAGGTCCAAGTGGAGCTGCTGGATCTCTTGGTTCTCCGAAGGCTTCTTGATGTTACGGCAGACAGTCGTCAGTTCTTCAGCTGAGATATCAGGATTCACTGAAACAGGAAGCAACAGGGTGACTACAACATCAAAAACTCAGGATGAGGAATAAAGTCACCATCCAGCATCCTGCAGCATTTCTTACCCGTTTGGTGTCATTTCGATTGAATTATTGTCTCCTCTACTTGGTCAGGTGTCTTAAAATGCTTCACTGACTTTCGGGTCTATTCAGACTCTAAATGTCTGAATCCACCTATTATCAGACTTTGGCTCACCTTTCCTATCGGAGTCTTCAATCCAAGTGACCTCTGACCCCTTCCCTCCTGTTGAGACATGATCATCATCATGGCTCACACAGCAGCCCATTGGTACAGATCTTTTTTTTTTTTTTTTTTTTCTTCTTCCTTCTTCCATCCAGAAATCTGAAACCAAACCAAGATCTTCTGTCTTTATGAATGGGGACAGAGAAAACGGTGTTCCTGATGTCCACCACTGTTCCGGATGTCCACCACTGTTCCTGATGTCCACCACTGTTCCTGATGTCCACCACTGTTCCGGATGTCCACCACTGTTCCGGATGTCCACCACTGTTCCTGATGTCCACCACTGTTCCGGATGTCCACCACTGTTCCTGATGTCCACCACTGTTCCTGATGTCCACCACTGTTCCGGATGTCCACCACTGTTCCGGATGTCCACCACTGTTCCGGATGTCCACCACTGTGAAGACAGATGAAGCGTTGAAACGTTGTTTTGTTCTGTCACCGACTTCCTTCACTCTGCGTCGCAGCTTCATTTTATCTGGGTCCAAAACATTACCGTCATACTGGGGGTCCCGGTCACCTCCTACATGACGCCAGTCACTGCCCAGAGCAGTCATCCAAACCCGCTGGACCTCTCCGTCATCAAGGTGGCAGGACCGTCCGAGGTCCTCCACGTCACAGACAGATCCCCCCACATCCTCCCCATGGGAGGTCAGGCCTTCTGCAGCCTTTTTAACATCGTCAGTGTTTGGATTTGCAGCTTCAATGAGAGGAACAGTGTCAGCGGCTGGCAAAGAAGTAGGTGTGTTTTTCAGGGTCAGTTCAAGGATACACTCAGGTGGTGGAGGGTCAGGAGGTAACAGTGGATAGTTTGGGATACTGTCAGAAAGAATTCTGTTATCGTCGTCCGTTTTTCCCTCTTTCTGTCTTCTCTGTACAGGCCCCGTCTCATCTGCTCTGTAAAACATGACCTCGGGTTTTTTCTGTCTACAGTCCCCCCTCCCTTCTCCTTGTTCACGCCTCGTCGCCTCGTTCAACCATATCTGGCTCTGTCCAAATCCGAGCTTCTGCATCTTCTTGGTGTTCTGTTTCGTGTCAGTTGGTATCTTATCCTGCAGTTCAAGTATTTTCTGTGAGTTTAGAGTTCCTTAAAACCATATTTACTGATCCACAGGTTCAGGTATTTTATTGACTTCAGATCTTTTTTCTGCATGTATTTCCAGTCCTCACAAACCAATCCTTTTTTGTGGTCGATTTTACTGATCAACTTCCCCATTTTTTTTTTTTATTCATTTATTTTTATTTTTAGATGTTTTTAGTCCAGGTCTCAATACCTAGGGTATTCTAACACCTGGATTTTTTGTCAGTAGGACAGCAATTAAATCACCAGAAGTGGTAATCCTCGCTTCTACTTGACTCTCGAGTGGAGGATTCTGGCCTCTGCTTCCACAACAGGTTGCTGTTTACATTCCTACTGGTTTTACATGAGACAAAATACCTGGTGGTTTTGTATCTCCAGTCACACTCACAATCACTCAACACAGGAATGACGTCACTTTACCCACAGAATTTATCGGTTCCGTCGTCTATTTTTCTTTTACCGTCAGTGTCTAGAATTCCACGGCCTTTAACACGGACTTTATCGGTTCCGCCGTCTATTTTTCTTTTAGCGTCAGTGTCTAGAATTCCACGGCCTTTAACACGGACTTTATCGGACTCCGTCGTCCCTCAACACCCTATTCTTTCAGGGTAACACAACAAGATCTCACTAACCAACTTTGTCTTCCTTCGGTTCTCCCGTCAACCTTGGACTCCAGCCGGTGAGGCGGAAGATCAGCCTTGAAAAATATAAACGTCCACAGTTACCTTGAAGTCCACCACACCTGCTGGACTCCTTGGTTTGTTGGGATCCGGCTCGAAGGACCAATTAAATCCAGTTATATTTCTACAGTCCTTCTGCAGCCAGTCCAGGTTCAAATCCAAACTGTGGCTGTTTCCGGTCTCACTGACGTCAGTAAGGCCTTGTTTGTTATGATGATCTTATTATTTCCTTTTTGTGTTTTATCTCATCTTCTCATACACTGTGGTGTAAAATTGAAATGAAAAACAAAGCTCAGACATCATATTTGTCAGAGAAACACCAGTCATGAATCTGGAGAATCTGTTTTAGTTTTGTCGATGAATTCATTATTGACAGTGTTTTGGAGCAGTCTGCCCTGCAGCACATCCATATGGACACTCTGTAAATTGCAGACTGGCTTTTTATTAGTTGTTTTTTATCTTTGTGTTCTTAATTTAATTTTATAGCTCACATGCAAGATTCTTGTTCCCAGCCTGAGGCAACAGGTGGGTGTGGGGGCTGGGGCCGTGTGCCATGTCCTCAGTGCAGCCAGTCTGATCTAGTCCTACTGGCTGGTGTGCTCCCTGGATTCTGGGCTCCAACGCACGCCGGGCTACACACACACACACACACACACACACACACACACACACACACACACACACACACACACACACACACACACACACACACACACACCCACTGCATCATCAACAATACAACTGTCTTTGTTTTACTAGGCTTTTTTCCAGTACTACTAGATTTATGCAAAATCAAAACATCTAAAAGAAAAACCTGTAATAGAAACATCTTTAACTAAAAAAAACACTTTCATGAGGTGTTTTTATAGACGTGTCGATAATCCAGTTTATCACAAAGTGTCATGGAAACGTCTTTTTGCACATTTGCACGTCTCTGGCAGCGCTGGATGTGATGTAGTCGGTGAAGATCAATCAAAATGTAGTTTCCAGCTGTTTATGTCCTTGTGAATACAATGCAGCTGTGCTGCAACACCATTTAATCACTATTAATGCATTACATAAGGACTTCACCTCTCAACGCCCATCTGAATGATCCTCCGCTGCCTTCGTGTTTTCTTCTCTCAGCAGCGGTGGCGACAACCGCAATCATTTATCAATACAGATACAGAGTTATGGAGAATTCTGCTTTTTTTAAAAACAACCATTCAATGAAAACATCAACCTCTGCTTCATTACCTTTATTGCAAGTTAAGAGTCTTTATTTTCTTTTGACCAAAAGTGCCATGGAAATGCGACTACTGTGATTTAAGTGTCATGTTCACCATCACACTGGCATACACACAAAAAAAGTCACACTTTTGTGTGTGTGTGTGTGTGTGTGTGTGTGTGTGTGTGTGTGTGTGTGTGTGTGTGTGTGTAATGGGACTACTCATCACATTCACGTTTTCTCTCTTCTGTGGAGATTATCTGGAGCGGCTGTCTGAGGCAGTCTCTTGCAGGATGATTACACTTTGTCTTCAAAGTGTAAAAATATTCAGTTCTCAACTTCTTCTTCTACAGTTTATAATATTAGCCCTTGACCTCACCCTGCTGAGTCAACAGCCCCTCCCTGGGTGTGTCCACATCTAATCCAGCATTGGTGTGACCCTAAAATGGATTCATTTCAGCCATTTCAGCAATTGTAGTTGACTTCTCTCTCTCTCTCTCTCTCTCTCTCTCTCTCTCTCTCTCTTTTTTTTAATTTTGCAACCATCTGCATGTGTACTGTATAGACTGTCTGGTGCTCTTCCTGGATTTGAGTAGGTTTTTATCTTGTCTGATGAACAATTCTTTAGAATTGCAACCACGGATATAACTACATTTACTTGTTTATTATTCTGTCCTATGCTGCTTGCAGTCAGGTTGGGTCAGTCAGGTTAGGTTAGTCAGGTTTGGTCGGTCAGGTCAGGTTAGGATAGTCAGGTTGGGTTTGGTTACTCAGGTTAGGTCAGTCAAGTTAGGTTAGGTTAGGTTACTCAGGTTAGGTCAGTCAGGTTAGGTTAGTAAAGATAGGTTAGGTTGGCCAGGTTAGGTTTGGTTAGTCAGGTTTGGTCAGTCAGGTTAGGTTACTCAGGTTAGGTCACTCAGGTTAGGTCAGTCAGGTTAGGTTTGGTTAGTCAGGTTAGGTCAGTCAGGTTAGGTTACTCAGGTTAGGTCAGTCAAGTTAGGTTAGTAAAGATAGGTTTGGTCACTCAGGTTAGGTCAGTCAGGTTAGGTTTGGTTAGTCAGGTTAGGTCAGTCAGGTTAGGACAGTCAGGTTAGGTTGGTCAAGTTATGTTAGGTTGGTCAGGTTAGGTCAGTCAGGTTAGGTTAGGTTACTCAGGTTGGGTTAGGTTAGTCAGGTTAGCGCAGGTTACTCAGGTTAGGTCAGTCAGGTTAGGACAGTCAGGTTAGGTTGGTCAAGTTATGTTAGGTTGGTCAGGTTAGGTCAGTCAGGTTAGGTTAGGTTACTCAGGTTGGGTTAGGTTAGTCAGGTTAGCACAGATTACTCAGGTTAGGTCAGTCAGGTTAGATTAGTCAAGTTAGGTTAGGTTAGTCAGGTTATGTCAGTCAGGTTAGGTTACGTTAGGTTAGGGTAGTCAGGTTATGTCAGTCAGGTTAAGTTACGTTAGGCTAGTCAGGTTAGGGCAGTAAAGTTGGGTACGGTTAGGTCAGTCAGGTTAGGTCAGTCAGGTTAGATTAGTCAAGTTAGGTCAGTCAGGTTAGGTTAGGTTTGGTTGGTCAAGTTAGGTTTGGCTGGACAGGTTGGGTTTGATTGGTCAGGTTAGGTCAGTCAGGTTAGGTTAGGTTGGTCAGGTCATGTTAGTCATGTTAGGTTAGGTTACTCAGGTTAGATCAATCAGGTTAGGTTAGGTTACTCAGGTTATGTCAGTCAGGTTAGGTTACGTTAGGCTAGTCAGGTTAGGGCAGTAAAGTTGGGTACGGTAAGGTCAGTCAGGTTAGGTTACTCAGGTTAGGTCAGTCAGGTTAGGTTAGGTTAAGTTACTCAGGTTAGGTAAGTCAGGTTAGGTTTGGTTAGTCAGGTTAGGTCAGTCAGGTTAGGTTAGGTCAAGTTAGCTTAGGTTGGTCAGGTTAGGTCAGTCAGGTTAGGTTAGGTTACTCAGGTTAGGTTAGGTCACTCGGGTTAGGTTTGGTTACTCAGGTTGGGTTAGGTTAGGCAGGTTAGGTCAGGTTACTCAGGTTAGGTCAGTCAGGTTAGGTTACTCAGGTTAGATCAGTCAGGTTAGGTTAGTCAGGTTAGGTTAGGTTAGTCAGGTTATGTCAGTCAGGTTAGGTTAGGTTAAGTTAGTCATGTTAGGTCAGTCAGGTTAGGTTTGTCAGGTTAGGTTAGGTTAGTCAGGTTAGGTCAGTCAGGTTAGGTTAGGTTGGTCAAGTTATGTCAGTCAGGTTAGGTTAGTTAGGTTAGGGTAGTCAGGCAATGTCAGTCAGGTTAGGTTAGGTTAGTCAGGTTATGTCAGTCAGGTTAGGTTAGTTAGGTTAGTGTAGTCAGGCTATGTCAGTCAGGTTAGGTTACGTTAGGTTAGTCAGGTTAGGGCAGTAAAGTTAGGTACGGTTAGGTCAGTCAGGTTAGGTCAGTCAGGTTAGGTAAGTCAGGTTAGGTTTGGTTTGGTTAGTCAGGTTAGGTCAGTCAGGTTAGGTCAAGTTAGGTTAGGTTGGTCAGGTTAGTTCAGTCAGGTTAGGTTTGGTTAGGTTAGTCAGGTTAGGTTTGGTTAGTCAGGTTAGGTTACTCAGGTTAGGTCAGTCAGGTTAGGTTAGTTAGAGTAGGGTAGTCAGGTTAGGTTAGTTAGATAAGGGTAGTCAGGTTATGTCATTCAGGTTAGGTCAGTCAGGTTAGGTTTGGTTAGTCAGGTTAGGCCAGTCAGGTTAGGTCAGTCAGGTTCGGTTACTCAGGTTATGTGAGTCAGGTTAGGTTGGTCAGTTAGGTTAGGTTGGTCAGGTTAGGTCAGTCAGGTTAGGTTAGGTTACTCAGGTTGGGTTAGGTTAGTCAGGTTAGGGCAGGTTACTCAGTTTAGGTCAGTCAGGTTAGATTAGTCAAGTTAGGTCAGTCAGGTTAGGTTAGGTTTGGTTGGTCAAGTAAGGTTTGGCTGGTCAGGTTGGGTTTGATTGGTCAGGTTAGGTCAGTCGGGTTAGGTTAGGTTGGTCAGGTCATGTAAGTCATGTTAGGTTAGGTTACTCAGGTTAGATCAGTCAGGTTAGGTTAGGTTAGTCAGGTTAGGTTAGGTTAGTCAGGTTATGTCAGTCAGGTTAGGTTAGGTTAAGTTAGTCATGTTAGGTCAGTCAGGTTAGGTTTGTCAGGTTAGGTTAGGTTAGTCAGGTTAGGTCAGTCAGGTTAGGTTAGGTTGGTCAAGTTATGTCAGTCAGGTTAGGTTAGTTAGGTTAGGGTAGTCAGGCTATGTCAGTCAGGTTAGGTTAGGTTAGTCAGGTTATGTCAGTCAGGTTAGGTTAGTTAGGTTAGTGTAGTCAGGCTATGTCAGTCAGGTTAGGTTACGTTAGGTTAGTCAGGTTAGGGCAGTAAAGTTAGGTACGGTTAGGTCAGTCAGGTTAGGTCAGTCAGGTTAGGTAAGTCAGGTTAGGTTTGGTTTGGTTAGTCAGGTTAGGTCAGTCAGGTTAGGTTAGGTCAAGTTAGGTTAGGTTGGTCAGGTTAGTTCAGTCAGGTTAGGTTTGGTTAGGTTAGTCAGGTTAGGTTTGGTTAGTCAGGTTAGGTTACTCAGGTTAGGTCAGTCAGGTTAGGTTAGTTAGAGTAGGGTAGTCAGGTTAGGTTAGTTAGATAAGGGTAGTCAGGTTATGTCATTCAGGTTAGGTCAGTCAGGTTAGGTTTGGTTAGTCAGGTTAGGCCAGTCAGGTTAGGTCAGTCAGGTTCGGTTACTCAGGTTATGTGAGTCAGGTTAGGTTGGTCAGTTAGGTTAGGTTGGTCAGGTTAGGTCAGTCAGGTTAGGTTAGGTTACTCAGGTTGGGTTAGGTTAGTCAGGTTAGGGCAGGTTACTCAGTTTAGGTCAGTCAGGTTAGATTAGTCAAGTTAGGTCAGTCAGGTTAGGTTAGGTTTGGTTGGTCAAGTAAGGTTTGGCTGGTCAGGTTGGGTTTGATTGGTCAGGTTAGGTCAGTCGGGTTAGGTTAGGTTGGTCAGGTCATGTAAGTCATGTTAGGTTAGGTTACTCAGGTTAGGTCAGTCAGGTTAGGTTAGGTTACTCAGGTTGGGTTAGGTTAGTCAGGTTAGGGCAGGTTACTCAGTTTAGGTCAGTCAGGTTAGATTAGTCAAGTTAGGTCAGTCAGGTTAGGTTAGGTTTGGTTGGTCAAGTAAGGTTTAGCTGGTCAGGTTGGGTTTGATTGGTCAGGTTAGGTCAGTCGGGTTAGGTTAGGTTGGTCAGGTCATGTAAGTCATGTTAGGTTAGGTTACTCAGGTTAGATCAGTCAGGTTAGGTTAGGTTAGTCAGGTTATGTCAGTCAGGTTAGGTTAGGTTACGTTAGGCTAGTCAGGTTAGGGCAGTAAAGTTGGGTACAGTTAGGTCAGTCAGGTTAGGTTAGGTTACTCAGGTTAGGTCAGTCAGGTTAGGTTAGGTTAAGTTACTCAGGTTAGGTAAGTCAGGTTAGGTCAGTCAGGTTAGGTTTGGTTAGTCAGGTTAGGTCAGTCAGGTTAGGTTAGGTCAAGTTAGCTTAGGTTGGTCAGGTTAGGTCAGTCAGGTTAGGTTAGGTTACTCAGGTTAGGTTAGGTCACTAAGGTTAGGTTTGGTTACTCAGGTTGGGTTAGTTTAGGCAGGTTAGGTCAGGTTACTCAGGTTAGGTCAGTCAGGTTAGGTTACTCAGGTTAGATCAGTCAGGTTTGGTTAGGTTAGGTTAGTCAGGTTAGGTTAGGTTAGTCATGTTAGGTCAGTCAGGTTAGGTTTGTCAAGTTAGGTTAGGTTAGTCAGGTTAGGTCAGTCAGGTTAGGTTAGGTTGGTCAAGTTATGTCAGTCAGGTTAGGTTATTTAGGTTAGGGTAGTCAGGCTATGTCAGTCAGGTTAGGTTAGGTTAGTCAGGTTATGTCAGTCAGGTTAGGTTAGTTAGGTTAGGGTAGTCAGGCTATGTCAGTCAGGTTAGGTTACGTTAGGTTAGTCAGGTTAGGTTAGGTCAGTCAGGTTAGGTTAGGTTAGGTCAGTCAGGTTAGGTCAGTCAGGTTAGGTTTGGTTTGGTTAGTCAGGTTAGGTCAGTCAGGTTAGGTTAGGTCAAGTTAGGTTAGGTTGGTCAGGTTAGTTCAGTCAGGTTAGGTTTGGTTAGGTTAGTCAGGTTAGGTTTGGTTAGTCAGGTTAGGTCAGTCAGGTTAGGTTACTCAGGTTAGGTCAGTCAGGTTAGGTTAGTTAGAGTAGGGTAGTCAGGTTAGGTTAGTTAGATTAGGGTAGTCAGGTTAGGCCAGTCAGGTTAGGTCAGTCAGGTTAGGTTACTCAGGTTATGTGAGTCAGGTTAGGTTGGTCAAGTCAGGTTAGGTTAGGTTACTCAGGTTGGGTTAGGTTAGTCAGGTTAGGGCAGGTTACTCAGTTTAGATCAGTCAGGTTAGATTAGTCAAGTTAGGTCAGTCAGGTTAGGTTAGGTTTGGTTGGTCAAGTTAGGTTTGGTTGGTCAGGTTGGGTTTGATTGGTCAGGTTAGGTAAGTCAGGTTGGGTTTGGTTGGTCAGGTTAGGTCAGTCAGGTAAGGTTGGGTTTGGTTGGTCAGGTTAGGTCAGTCAGGTAAGGTTGGGTTTGGTTGGTCAGGTTAGGTTGGTCCGGTTGGGTTTGGTTGGTCAGGTTAGGTCAGTCAGGTAAGGTTAGGTTGGTCAGGTTAGGTTTGGTTGGTCAGGTTAGGTCAGTTAATTCAATTCAATTCAATTTATTTATACAGCGTCTATTAAAACACAAGTTGTCTCCAGAGACCAGAACATGACCCCCAATCCATTATTACATAAACAACGGCAGGTAAAAACTCCCCTTTAAGAGGGAAGAAACCTGGACCAGGACCTGGATCATAAGGAGGAAGAAACCTGGACCAGGACCTGAATCATGAGGGGGGACCCTCCTGCTAAAGACCAGCCGGGTAGAACAGGAAATAAGAAAGAATAGAGACATAGAGACACCGTCAAAGGTACAAGATAGGATACAATAGTAACTATCATCAGTAGTCCAATTAGACTTCTGTGAATATGGGTGATATATGGATAGACGGTGATCCAAGGGGATGAGGACTGCAGGTCGGGATGTCAGCAAGTATCCAACAGACATCCACACAGACAGGTGGAGGCAGACACTGGGATGGTCAGAGGTGGAACTGCAGGTCAGCAAGCAGCTCCTGAGGTTCTGGTCTGCAGGACATGTACAGAAGAGGAAAAGAAGGGCCAGACAAGCACAAAAAACTACCAGAACAATGGACCACAATTAAGTTTATGGGATATTGTTAATAAATGAGGGTTGAGGTGAAGAAGAGACAGAGAAGGCAAAGAGAAACAGAGAAGGTGAAAGGCACCACTCAGTGGATCATGTTGGTGCCCCCCTGCAGCAGAGGCCTATAACAGCATATCTACACCGAAGCTGTTTAAAATGAGCTGCTCTAATCTGGTCCTGTAGCTGCAGCTGTGACTACTGGTCCTGACACATTAAGGTACTAAATGTACACTAACTATATGCTTTATTAAACAGAAATGTTTTAAGTTTAGTTTTAAAGGTGGAGGTGGTGTCAGCCTCCTTCATCCAAACTGGAAGTTGGTTCCAGAGTGATGGTTCCTGATAACAGAAAGCCGTCCTCCAAATCTACATTTGGATCTTCTAGGAACTACGAGTAAACCTGCACCCTGAGAACGGAGAACTCTATTAGGAACGTACGGTTCTATAAGGTCTTGCAAATATCGCGGCGCTAGGCCATTTTGGACTTTATATGCCAGTAATAAAATATTGAACTGGATTCTAAATTTTACAGGGAGCCAATGGAGGGAAGCTAAAACTGGAGAGATGTGGTCTCTCTTGTTGGTTCCTGTCAGCACTCGCGCTGCTGCATTTTGGATCATCTGGAGGATCTTCAGAGAATTACTTGGACATCCAGCCAACAACACGTTACAGTAATCTAGTCTAGAAGATACGAACGCATGAATTAGTTTTCCAGCATCACTCTGCGAGAGGATGCTCCTGATCTTTGTGATATTACGGAGGTGGAGAAACACAGTTTTACAAACCTGATTAAAATGTTGTTTAAATGACAAGTCCTGATCAAAATAATAAGATATTTACTTGTTCGTTGGATGGTTGTGGAAGTTCTGAATCATGGAAAGCTGAACCTGTTTCTGACTGTTTCAGGTTCTGGTCAAGCCTGTAACTGTATAAACGTTTAAACGTGTCGTTCGTTTCCTGAGGAACCAATGATGGATTACATCATCATCCAAGTATCTCCAAGTAGTTCATGTACATGTGCACTCACACTGAACACAACAAAAACAGAAGATCACTTGGTTTATTAAAAGCTTACAGGTTTGTGCACACAGCAGAACATAAACCCAACATGGAGGCAAGAACCTGGAGAACAACAAGCCAAAAATCGACAACAAACCCAACCGACTTGGAGGGAGGAACTCAGAACGAGGTACTGAAGACCAACAACGAACAGCCGTCTCTGAAGGTCAACCAACACCCAGATGTTTGTGTCCACCAGCATCCTGGACAGGTTTCAGTTCTTGCTGCAAGTTTGATTAGTTGTAACTGATTTCAGTATGTGCTGAACTGGTTCCGGTTCCGTTTAGGAAGCGGCTCCTGTAGTCTGAAGAACCAGCTGGGTGTTGCTCTGGACCTGGCTAAACTGGTTCTGACTGGTGTAGCCTAGTCCTTTAACCTCCTGTCCTGTAACCTAGCCCGGTTACAGGTCTATTATGGGGACCATCTGTGTGAAAACCTTGTTCCAAGACGATCCAGACTAGTTTTAGACACTCAAGGACCACCTCCCATGGAGGATCAGTCAGGCGGGTTTCAGACTCAGACTCTCCCAGAACACAAGATAAAGTTGTTTTCTAGAACAATTATATTCTTTATGGATACCCAATAAATGATACTATACTGTGTGTTAACGAGACCAACGAGGTTTTAACGAGCTGCAAAGTGGACGTAAAAAGATTTTTTAGGGTCAGTAGATAGAAGCTTTTGCTTTTCGGTCATCGTTGTGTCACAGAGGGAAATGTAGAAAATCTAAAAACAGATCTGCTTGGTATTAAGGTTAGATGGGAGGTGAGGGTTTACAGAAGCGTCGTCTTACTGTTGTCATGGTTACAGATGACAACATCCAGCACGCTGTTGCTGCACCGCAGCGGAAGATTAAAGTTATTTAACTTAATTAATTCCACTTACGATCGTTTATCTACCCAACACCAGATTTAGTGTCAAGTATTAAACTTGTAACGTCACGTCTGGTGTTCGGTAGATCCATAATCTGAGATCAACCTTAGCTGACTTAGAGACAAAGTGTGTTTCTACATAACGATTGTGATTAATCAAGTCAAGGAAATGTTAGCCGAGCTAAAACCATTTATGTTAGAATAAATGTGGACGTCCTTGTTGATCTTCTGGAAGTTGACAGTTTAATCCACACATTTACTTCTGTCTACTTTGGGATTTAGGAAATAAAATAATCTCCACTGTCCGTCCTGGATCTGTCGTACAAGTACTCCAGACACATCCCCTTAAAATTAACTCTATACGCAGGTGAGTTCTGGATCTTCAGGGTTTTTCTGCGGAGCTGAAAACTGCAGATGTCTGAGTTCTGGTCCCTGAGGAACTGATACTCAACAGCCAATGGCTCATCTGTGTTTGAGGGGCGGGGATTAACAATTGGTCAGTTATCAGCGATTTCATGCCTTGTTCCAGATTCGTCCAACAGTTGAGTCCTGCAGGCCGGTGGTGACCGAGCGGTTCTAGTGTTTTCCTGTTGGACTGACGACAGGTCCTTCCAAACCCCAATCCCTTTTAGAACAAGCACTTACGTTATCCTCCTTGCCTGAAGGGCCTGGTACCATTTCAGCCCACTCACAAGGAAGGGAGGTGTGTGAGAGACTGTGTGTGTGTGTGTGTGTGAGAGAGACTGTGTGTGTGTGTGTGTGAGTGTGTGTGTGTGTGTGTGTGTGTGTGTGTGTGTGTGTGTGTGTGTGTGTGTGTGTGTCTGACTGTGTGTGTGTGTGTGTCTGACTGTGTGTGTGTGTGTGTGTGTGTCTGACTGTGTGTGTGTGTGTGTGTGAGACTGTGTGTGTGTCTGACTGTGTGTGTGTGTGTGTGAGAGACTGTGTGTGTGTGTGTGTGTGTGTCTGACTGTGAGAGACTGTGTGTGTGTGTGTGTGTGTGTCTGACTGTGTGTGTGTGTGTGTGTGTGTGTGTGTGTGTGTGTGTCTGACTGTGTGTGTGTGTGTCTGACTGTGTGTGTGTGTGTGTGTGTGTGTGTGTGTGTGTGTGTGTGTGTGTGTGTGTGTGTGTGTTGCGGGCGGCGGACATGAACGACACAACTGTCTGATTTAATGTTCCGACGGTTCTGAACTGACTAGACAATTAAAATGTAACTTCAAGTGACGTGTTAACGCGACCCGTCTAAATGTAAAGAAACGTTGTGAGACTGAGACCTCAGATTGGGCGCAGTCATGGTAACAGACGTCGTTCACCTATGAAGACCTTAAAGTAGTCTCATAACGTTCGTCTCCGCAGCCTGGATCACATGACTGCTCACCACCAACTCTTTACAGAACCAACATCCAAAGCTGGTCTCTGCTCCCGACTCGTGACCAGGAACACGTTCTAAGTGGTGGATGGTTGAGAACTGTTGACAACTCAGCTGTGACACGTTTACATCGAGCTATCGTGACCCGAGGAGGGCGGAGCCACTGGCTCACCGGATCCAGAAACATTCGATGGCTGATTCTCTGACATAACATGATCCTAAAAAACGTTCCTCAACTCCAGCTCGGAAAAGCTGGAGAACATTCTTAGAACGTTGTCTGGTTGGTTTCTACAGCTTTAATCAACTTTAGTCTGTCAGGATAAAAGGAAACGCGTCCGAGACCCTTCTTAAAGCTAACAGCACATTCCATTTACCTGGGAAGTTGGAACTGGGAACTGGAACTGGGAACCTCACACCTGAGTGGCTCCAGCTGCAGTTTGACAAACCCCAGACGCATGCAGGACAGCCATTTTACAGTTTGATCAAACACTTAAGCCAAATTTCCAACTAGCTGTTGGTAGTAATCCGGACTCATCAGAAGACGCGAGCGTGGCAGCAGAACACTGATGAGTGGATGTGCGAAGGCGTTGACTTCACTGACGCTCGCTGCAGACACGCTGGACTCAAGTCAGGATGCCGACGTTTCACAAACTGTCCCAGTTAAAATTCCAGCATTCAAGGAGATGCTTGGAATTTCCAACTTCCGAGCAGAAATGGAACATACTAAGAGTAAAAAGCTGCAATCTGAGGCTCCTCCCTCCAATAACCAGCCAGCCAATCACCAGTCCCAGTCTGAAGACGAGTTCGGGTTACATGTTTCCAAAGTGCAGATAAGAAGTCTTTTTGGTGTTCAAGTGCATGATTTGTTCTCACATTTATGGCTTTTCAGTAACAGGTGGCGTATCCATGGCAACGCTCACGGGTCTATAGTCTCTTGGTGTGTTTGGAGTTGTAGTGGCTCCTCATGTCTTTGCGCAGTCTGAACTTCTCACCGCAGACACCACAGATGTACAGGTGCACGTCCATGTGTTTCTCCAGCTGCTCGCCACCAGGAAAGATCTGGAAGCATACCTGGCAGATGGTTTCTCCAGCTGACAGGTGGGAGATCATATGTCTGACGTGGTCGTGCTTCAAGAAGGTACCCTGGTCGCAGAGTGGGCACACGTAGCGCGCCATGCCCTTGTGCATGTCGGTGTGGAGGCGGAGCTGGCGTTCCCGCAGGAACTGCTTCCCGCAGGTCTGGCAGGTGAACTGCTTCTCTTTGGTGTGAACAGTATAGTGCTCGCGCAAGTGGCAGCGCTGGTAGAAACCTTTCCCACAGATGCTGCAGAAGTGTTTTCGACGGTGGTCAGGCTCACCACTGTCCTCCAGCAGAGCTGGCCGGAACAGCTCCTGGTCGTGGCAGGACAGAGCGTGCTCCAGCGCCAAGCTCTCATTCTGGAACAGCAGGCCACAGTGAGGGCACGCCAGGTCGGCCACCTCCAACAGCCCCTCCTCCACGCCCTGAGGCTCTCCCAGCAGCGAGGCCTCATCCTCGCCATGGGAGTCTGATTCAGCGCCGTGGGACTCGCCACAGCGCTCAGCGTGCTCCTGCAGCTGCCGGCCCTTGATGAGGACCTGACCACACCTCCCACAGGCACAGATATGGCCCATGTGATTGGACAAGTAGTGGGCTGACTTTTCCTCCTCTGATAGCAGAGCACCACAAAGCTCACAGGGGGTGCAGTCGGCATCCTGCCGCTCATCTTTGACCTTTCGCAGCTTGGCGGGGATGCCTGCGTCGTTGCTGCTCGACAGATGACCTTCGGCCGGCTCGCTGCTGCTCTCCAAACCCGACACACTGGGCCCTAACTCACAGCCCGATGCCAGCTTTTCCCGCAAAGAATTGCCATGAGCGGCATCTCTGGCGGCATGCTCCCCCACCCGGACCATCTCAATCTCAGGAAACACACCTTCTTCCGGCTCCGTCTTGATGCTCCTGGTGGACCCAGGCTTGCCATCAGTACCGGCCGCCACTGACCTGATGGAGAGGTCACAGTCCACCTTGGTTTCAGGCCAGTCGTCCTCACCTTTGCAGATTCTGTGCTCGTCAACGCTCTCGGAAGCGGAGCTTTCTGCTTTGCTGGAGTCATCGGCCTCTGCATTGCCCCGCGGAGGTTGGTAGGTCTTGCGGTTGGTGCAGGTGAGGATGTGCTCAATCAGAAGCTTCTCACAGCTGAAGACAAAGCCACAGTCGTCGCAGGTGAAAGTGCGGCCGAAGCGGGGTCTGTCTTTGAGGGCTGAGCTCCTGCCCCCAGCCCTCTTCCTCAAGTCACATGGCTGCTCAGCCACACCGTCCGTGGAGGGTGGTACCACGATTAGAGGCGTAGTTACCGCTTCCTCCACCACCACCGGCCTGCTCGGAGCTGCAGGAATAGCAGGACGTATGCCACCGCTGGTCACAGGCTTCGTCAAGCGCTCCCCATCCGCCGCAGGTGTCTGCTGCTCGTACATGCGCACTCCGAACATCATTTTTCCACCTGTCAGTCCGGTGGAGGAGCTGGACGAGGAAGATGAGGAAGCTGAGGAAGAGGGGGCGAGGTTGGAGCTTCGGATGTCCCTGAGATCCTCCAGTGAGTCGGGGATGTAGTACATTTGAAGGTAGGCCATGGATGCTTTGAGCTCCTCAAACTCATAGCTCCCGACGACGATGCGGCCAAGGTACATGAGCTGCAGGATAAGGTCAAAGCACTCGGCGCTGATCTGCATGTTGCTGAGGTCCAGACGGCCCGCCCCCTGCTGGTCCCGGATGAACATCATCCGAAAGTAGGAGCTACATGCTGCCAGGACGGCCTTGTGCGCCCGGAAGTAGATGTCGCCGATCGCAATGAGGCAGTCACACAGGAAGCCCCACTCCCGCTGGTTGTTGAGCTGCTGGAGAACGTGATCGCTGTGACTCGGCCTCGCCATCGCCCTGCAAACACACAGGAAGACACAGTCAGCACTCGCTCTGCCGTGGTGGCCCCACTCTTGGGCACGAGATGACTCATCCACGGCAGACTGTCAGAGGTTGACTTCAGTCATCAAAGCAGCACTTCAGGGTCTCGTTCCGGGAGCAGGCATTACCACGGAAACGGCTGGCCTCTGCACACTCGTGCTCAGATCTCACCTACAAGTCCTCTCAGTTCTGCAGTTCTTACCTGAAGCTCAGCACAGCTTCAAGTCTCTTCACGCCTGCTACAAACTTAGTGCCTCCTCTTTTATATTTAGTTTTCTTTTATTTTACTGTGGTGTAAAAACATGGTTTAAGGCAGAGCCGGGCGATACGGGGACTACCACCTCAAATTTGTTTTTTATACTGCTTGATATTGATATTACGAACATTTTTCCTGATTAAAAACACAGGTGTTAAGCAACAAAATATTTATTAGGTTTGAATAAAATGACCGTAAAAAGTTCAAATGCATCAAGAACACAGACAACAGACTTTTGCTTTAGAAAAAGTTAACAAAAATCAATCGTTGAATTTAAATAAACTATTAGCACATTTTTTCAAATGTTGCACACTTACAGTAAAAGAAAAAGTGCACAAATATTCTAAACATCATCTTGTGACGGAGCGTTCAGCCTCAGAAGCCTGCTGATCTGTTAGTCCAGACACGGGAACAGTAAAAGTGGACTTCTCGAAGGAGCTTCTCAGTGTCTTTTTCTGGACTTTCTTCAGGCTTCAGGCTTGCACAGACAAATCGCTTAGCAGATGGCTGTGGTCTTCACAGCCTCTCTTTTGCCAGTTGTTTTCACCGGGTCTTAACCCGTGGATGAACAAGTGCTGCAGGGTTGAGGAGATCATCTGTGGCAGTGTCACCATACTTGCCATTTAAAACGGTTGTGACAGTTGCCTTGAGGTGATTGGTGAGGTCTGTTTCATCTGCTGCTGGCTTCCAAACCTCATTAAAAATGTGCAGTCCAGGATTTACATCCGATACAGTAATGTATTCCTCTCCAGACAGGACGTCAGTGAACCCAGGAAGAGGATCCAGGGCTTTGTGGACAGCCTCCAGGACATCTCTGTCCTGCCACGATGGAGCCAACTGTCTGGTTTTTCTGTCAGAGGATAAAACCGTGGCCTTTTCCGGCTCCAACACTCGAGCCAGACCTGGTGTCGGTACCAGTTTGTTTCGTAGTTGGAGCTCCTCCTGAGCAGCAGCAGGTTTTTAAATCTTTATCCATGAAAGCCAACCCGCTTGTCCCTCAGGCTCCCATCTGTAAAAAAGAACAAAAAAAAAAAAACAATCCATCCTTACTTGACTTTGACTTCTCGAGGCGCAGCTGGTGTCCACAACGCTGCAGTCTGGTCCAGCTGTTGAACGAACCCGCTTTCACCATGTTTGCAGCATTATCGGTTGTGATGCAAACCTGTCCATCTTCCTTAAGGCCCCAAGACCCTGGACCACGGTCAAGACTCCGGCTGATTAGGAAGTATGAGCTTCCGGAGTGTATAATGTTTGCAGGCACCTACTCTGCAGAGCCCACTCCTCGTCTATGTAATGAACGGTGCCACGCTTACAGAGCTGAGACGCCCAACTGGTCCAAATGTCTGCGGTTGCTGCAAAGCAGTTGACATTCTGGAGCTGACGTTCACCTTTGTCAAGTGTTCAAACCCCTCCTCCGCGGCGTTCAAACCCCTCCTCCGCGGCGTTCAAACCCCTCCTCCGCGGCGTTCAAACCCCTCCTCCGCGGCGTTCAAACCCCTCCTCCGCGGCGTTCAAACCCCTCCTCCGCGGCGTTTACTGGCACCATGTCTTTTGCTGTACGATATGATACAGTGTTTGTTATATTTTTGACGTTTTGAATGTCAGGGTTAGTCCTCCATGTGTAGTCCGTCTTAGTCCTGGACAAAAGAATTATAAAAGGTTTCCAAACTTTTTAAATTTCATTATTCTACAGTGAGGAAGATAATTCACAAGTGGAAAACATTCAAAACGTCTTCCCAGGAGTCGACATCCCGGCAGATCTACCCCAATGCCCGAGACCCAGGAGCTCCAACTCACTCATCCTGTTTAATGTAAACGCTTCACAAACCAGCAGACTTCTGGACATGACACCCAGCAGGAGATGTTCGGTCCTGATGTCAGGAGCAGTCTTCTGCAGACAAATGTATGCAGACTGGCTGAAACCGGGTCATGTGACAGGATATAATCCCAAACAGCCGTTGATCCACATCAGAATGATGAAAATAAAAGAATCCAGGTTTTGATATGGACCTGGTCAAAGTCCAGACCTGAACCTGGTTGAGGTGATGTGGTGGACCTTCAGAGACCTGTGTAGATGTGAACGTCCAACAACCACAATGGACGGCCAGAAGACTGGACCGGAAGTCCACAACCACATGACAATCCCGGGGGCATCTTGGACTGCTCACATTATTTTTAGCTTCATTTTAGTGAAATAAATGATAATATGATGAAACGGAGTTATGTTACTTTCTTGAGGTTCTAACCGTTAATACAAAGACCCAGATTACAGTTGTTTTGTTCTGTTATTGCAGGAAAAAAAACAAAGAAATGCTGAGTGTCTGTGTTTGAGGCCTATGAGGGCCATCGGAGAACACCAGGGGCCATCGGAGAACACCAGGGGCCATCGGAGAACACCAGGGGCCATCGGAGAACACCAGGGGCCATCGGAGAACACCAGGGGCCATCGGCAGCCATCAGAGAACACCGGGGGCCATCAGAGAACACCAGGGGCAATCGGAGAACATCAGGGGCCATCGGAGAACACCAGGGGCCATCGGAGAACACCAGGGGCCATCAGAGAACACCAGGGGCAATCGGAGAACATCAGGGGCCATCGGAGAACATCAGGGGCCATCGGCAGCCATCAGAGAACACCGGGGGCCATCGGAGGCAATCGGAGAACATCAGGGGCCATCGGAGAACATCAGGGGCCATCGGCCATCAGAGAACCACGGGGGGGCCATCAGAGAACACCGGAGGCCATCAGAGAACACCAGGGGCCATCGGAGAACACCAGGGGCCATCGGAGAACACCAGGGGCCATCAGAGAACATCAGGGCCCATCGGCCATCAAAGAACCCCAGGGGCCATCGGCAGCCATCAGAGAACACCGGGGGCCATCGGAGGCAATCGGAGAACATCAGGGGCCATCGGAGAACATCAGGGGCCATCGGCCATCAGAGAACCACGGGGGCCATCGGAGAACACCGGAGACCATCTCCGGCCATCGGAGAACACGGGGGCCATCGGAGAACATCAGGGCCCATTGGCCATCAGAGAACCCCGGGGGCCATCACAAGTCCCTGATGCGGGACAGATTCCTGAGAAACACTCGAGCTGCTGTCATCTCCAACCAGACTTCGTGTTAAAAACGTGAGAAATACAAGCTCTTCCAGCGCCCCTCCCTCCGATTCCCGCAGATCACCGCCTCTCCTAGCGGGGTCGCATCGGGCGCGGTCCCGCATTCATCGGTTGTCACTCACGCACCGTGCGAGGCAGGGCAGCTCGTGTTCACGCGGACTCACACACGAGCTAAAATGGAGATCACAGCTCCGCCATAGTCGGTCGGGTCAACACCACCCATCTAGCGCACATTACACCGGAAACAGACGCTGACCCTCCAAAATAAGAAAAGACAGAAATACTTCTTGGAAAATTAAATGGTTAACGTGAATTTATCGATTTTAATGCATACAAGGTTACATTTGCGGTTGCTTCAAAACCAACGCAAATACTGCCCATGAACCTGGACATTCCCACAATATGCATGCCAAAACATACAATTGCCGACTGTTTATTTTGAAAATTCTACAGCGGACGTGCCGTACTTGAACGCCGTTGAATGACCATCCTGGGCCATGTCTGTCCCGCAAACAGCCCCGCCACCCCCGCACTGCCACCGCACTCAGCGGCGCGGAGAGCAGCAGGCCTCCTCCCCGGTCGGCGGCGCGGAGTCGCGAAGCCGCGGACTCACCGTGGGAACCGTGGCCCCTCGCAGGAGCTGCTGCTGCTGCTGCTGCTGTCGGCGGCGCCGGAGGTTCCTCCCCGAATGGTCGGTCGCGTCCAGGCGGACAGTTGAGACGACGAGCGGCGCTGGTTCTTCTGCTGCTGCGGGATGAAAGAACTTCCGGACAGACGCAGCTTTGTCAAGTCACGAAGCCAAAATAAAAGACTTCCGCTCGATACTGCGCCTTCACACTAACATGCAGATGTTTACTCCGATTTTATTTTAGTGCAAAATAAATAAAACCATGAAATACTTTGTGGAGTTTATGCCTAGATCTCATGTTTAACGTATTGTACAATATATGCCACCATTGTATCATCATTTTATTACAACGAAGCCTTGTTTACATCTATCCAGATTTAGATTTTTTTATTTGAAGATGATAAAGTGGATTGAATGAGTCGCGTAATTTACAAGACATTCAGTTCAATTCAATCCAGTTTTATTTATAAAGCGTTTATTACAAAACAGTTGTCTCTAGGCGCTTTCCAGAGACCAGAACATGACCCCTGAGTATTAGAAGACTGATTACACGACACGCGTCTGGAGCCGTTTGCATACTTTTACAAAAAAAGACTAAAGCTATTTGTTTCTACAAGAAGGTGAGGTTGAGTAATTGTTCTGTTTTAGTTCAGACTAGATGAGGAGAGATCATTTTGTAGAGAATTTTGACAGATCCTTTCAAGGTTGGATGTCCACCTAGTCTTGGTAGACAGCCTTAAACCTGTTGAACTCGGTTAAAGCGCTGCAGGCTGCCATACACACAATTCAAGTCAGAGTCAGAGTCAGAGTCAAGTTTATTGTCAATTCTACCACATGTGAGACACATACAGAGAATCTAAATTACGTTACTCTCAAACCCTCGGTGCTACACAATAAATACATTTTAAACACAAAGTGCAGGTTAAAAAGAGACAAGAAACAAGTTGTGACATGACAACAACAGTTTTTCGGTCTGATTAAAGTGACCTGGTGCAAAGCAGGCGGTCCAGTTCTGCCAAAAGTTCCTGGTGCAGATACAGAGGTCAGAGTGAGTGAGGGGGGGGCAAGGCGGGAAACGGTGGAAGAGCAGGGAGAGTGTTAAGTGTCCTGACAGCCTGGTGGACGAAGCTGTCCTTCAGTCTGCTGGTTCTGGCCCGGAGGGTCCGCAGCCTCCTCCCTGAAGGCAGCAGACTGAAGAGGCTGTGTGACGGGTGGGTGGGGTCTCTCACGATGCTGAGGGCTTTGGAGTCAGACGGGTCTGCAGATGTCCTGAAGTGAGGGGAGAGAGACACCAACGATCTTCTCAGCTGCTCTCACGACGCGTTGGAGAGACTTGCGGCAGGTTGCGGTGCAGCTCCGTACCACACGGTGATGCAGCTGGTCAGGTTGCGGTGCAGCTCCGTACCACACGGTGATGCAGCTGGTCAGGTTGCGGTGCAGGATCCGTACCACACGGTGATGCAGCTGGTCAGGATGCTCTCGATGGTGCCTCTGTAGAAGGTTACCTGATGGGGGCCGGGGCTCCGGCTCTTCGCAGTGTCTTGCTGGAATTTTGGTCCAACTTTCATACAGAACTGGTGGATCTGAGTCCAGTTTGTGGGTCGTCCTGTTCACAAATGTCTTTCACTGAGCTTTGGACTTTGTGATGGACTATAGTACCTTCACTTTGTTGTCCAAAGGCCACTTTGAAACTAACATGGAGATCTGTTTGGGGCCATAATCTTCTGTCCTTGTGGATTGTGAAGTACAGCAGTTCCTCACAACATGATGCTGCCACCACCATGCTTCACCATTGGGTTGGTGTTCTGAGGCCTGCAGACTTTCGCTTTTTCCTTCCAATATAACAATCATCATTCTGACCAGACAATTTAGTTTTGGCTCAATCAGACCACAGGACATGAAGATCTTTGTCTCCATGTGCAGCTGTAAACTGCAATCTGGCTTTTTTCTGCTGCTTTTAAAGCAGTGTTTCACATTCGGAGGTCTTTCAACTCATGTTGGTAAGAAGGTCTTTGTCTCTGGATGATGAGCCTCTCTTTCTGGTTTCAGCACCATCTTAAGTCTCTGGTTGTTGATCCAGGGTTTGTTTGCATTTCACGCCAAAGCTGGTTCATCTCCTGGACATAGAAGCATGTCCTTCCTGAGCGTTATGATGCTGTCTCTACATGAACATTATTGTTTAAACAGATGAACATGGGACTTCACACATCTGCAAATATTACCCAGTAATGAACCAGGCTTCTGCAGGTCCCTTTATAGATTTTCTTTTCAATCACAGTCAATTTTCTGTGATTTGTGAATATTAATATATATACACACTCATGAATACTGAAATACTTGGAACAACGTCAGCAGGACACCGAGAGGCTGTTCTGGAGTCACAAAGGAAAAAAAACACATCACTGACACACTCATCAACATAAATCAAACATTAAAGGATGTTATTAAAAAGTGAACCTTGTCACTGTCGGCCTGAATGGAGGCTGGATGGTGTTGCACATCGAGCGGTGCTCTGGATCATCCAGCGGCTCCACAACTTCCCCCAGTGGGATGCCACGCTGGTGCACCAGATAGTTCAAGATAGCACATGCCATCACAATGCAGCACACCTTGTCAGCGCGGTCCAGCAGCGTCCCCCCGGTCCTGTCCAGACAGCGCCACCCCCCAGTCACTCGCTCTACAACTGCTCTAGTGCTGGTGTGAATGCGGTTGTATCTGCGCTCTCGGGCAATCTGGGGGTTAGCGAGGGGGGGTCAACAACCACCTTCTCAAGGGATAACCGCTGTCACCTGATGGGTTATTGTGAATAGACACATTAATAAACTGTAAAGTGGCTTTATAGTCTCTATTTTAAACACACTTAGAATGAAGCCACCCATTCTGCACCCTACCAGCGTGGCCCTCATCGCTCCAACGCTGTGGATGTAGCAGTCGTGGGTCGGTCCAGGCCACGTTGCCCCATTTGTCAGGGACATTTTTATATCACATACGATTTGCACGTTGACTGAATGAAAATTCTTCATGTTTATATATAAATTCACACACAGATGAAGCAGGTACAACAGAGACCAGGTCTACCAAACCAGACCAGACCCCAGGTACAACAGAGACCAGGTCTACCAAACCAGACCAGACCCCAGGTACAACAGAGACCAGGTCTACCAAACCAGACCAGACCCCAGGTACAACAGAGACCAGGTCTACCACACCAGAGAAGACCCCAGGTACAACAGAGACCAGGTCTACCAAACCAGACAAGACCCCAGGTACAACAGAGGCCAGGTCTACCAAACCAGACCAGACCCCAGGTACAACAGAGACCAGGTCTACCACACCAGACAAGACCCCAGGTACAACAGAGACCAGGTCTACCAAACCAGACCAGACCCCAGGTACAACAGAGACCAGGTCTACCAAACCAGACCAGACCCCAGGTACAACAGAGACCAGGTCTACCACACCAGACCAGACCCCAGGTACAACAGAGACCAGGTCTACCAAACCAGACCAGACCCCAGGTACAACAGAGACCAGGTCTACCAAACCAGACAAGACCCCAGGTACAACAGAGACCAGGTCTACCACACCAGACAAGACCCCAGGTACAACAGAGACCAGGTCTACCAAACCAGACCAGACCCCAGGTACAACAGAGACCAGGTCTACCAAACCAGACCAGACCCCAGGTACAACAGAGACCAGGTCTACCAAACCAGACCAGACCCCAGGTACAACAGAGACCAGGTCTACCACACCAGAGAAGACCCCAGGTACAACAGAGACCAGGTCTACCAAACCAGACAAGACCCCAGGTACAACAGAGGCCAGGTCTACCAAACCAGACCAGACCCCAGGTACAACAGAGACCAGGTCTACCACACCAGACAAGACCCCAGGTACAACAGAGACCAGGTCTACCAAACCAGACCAGACCCCAGGTACAACAGAGACCAGGTCTACCAAACCAGACCAGACCCCAGGTACAACAGAGACCAGGTCTACCACACCAGACCAGACCCCAGGTACAACAGAGACCAGGTCTACCAAACCAGACCAGACCCCAGGTACAACAGAGACCAGGTCTACCAAACCAGACAAGACCCCAGGTACAACAGAGACCAGGTCTACCACACCAGACAAGACCCCAGGTACAACAGAGACCAGGTCTACCAAACAAGACCAGACCCCAGGTACAACAGAGACCAGGTCTACCAAACCAGACCAGACCCCAGGTACAACAGTGACCAGGTCTACCAAACCAGACCAGACCCCAGGTACAACAGAGACCAGGTCTACCAAACCAGACCAGACCCCAGGTACAACAGAGACCAGGTCTACCAAACCAGACCAGACCCCAGGTACAACAGAGACCAGGTCTACCAAACCAGACCAGACCCCAGGTACAACAGAGACCAGGTCTACCACACCAGAGAAGACCCCAGGTACAACAGAGACCAGGTCTACCAAACCAGACCAGACCCCAGGTACAACAGAGACCAGGTCTACCAAACCAGACCAGACCCCAGGTACAACAGAGACCAGGTCTACCAAACCAGACCAGACCCCAGGTACAACAGAGACCAGGTCTACCACACCAGAGAAGACCCCAGGTACAACAGAGACCAGGTCTACCAAACCAGACCAGACCCCAGGTACAACAGAGACCAGGTCTACCACACCAGAGAAGACCCCAGGTACAACAGAGACCAGGTCTACCAAACCAGACCAGACCCCAGGTACAACAGAGACCAGGTCTACCAAACCAGACCAGACCCCAGGTACAACAGAGACCAGGTCTACCAAACCAGACTGGTTTGTGAGTGTGTGTGTGTGTGTGTGTGTGCGTGTGTGTGTGTGTGTGTGTGTGTGTGTGTGTGTGTGTGTGTGTGTGTAGAGCTGCGTTAACTGTAATCGAATAAAACTGTAATCGAATAAAAGCTGTATGAATCATTGAAACTAAGGGTAATAAAACAATCACTACTATTAGTGAGATGTTTAAACTTTTATTTTGAAAATTTTAACCGGAGAGGTTTTTTGTCTGTGTTGGTGCGGGGTTAATCGGGGCCGCGTGCCCACCGTCAGAGCGGTAAACTGTGAGGATGTCTCACTCTGAACTCATCCCCAGGACTTAAACACGAGTGTCATTGCAGAGATGCGCTAAACTGAAGACGTCCAACTCTGCTTCGTTTCAGCAACACTGTGAGAAACCGAACCTGAGATGACGTCAGCTGGTTCCTGTCATGTGTACATCGGTTTAAACCGTCGGTGCAGACTCTCGGTGCCCTGCTTCCTCTCAGAGTCCTGGTTGCAGCTGGGTGTTTTTTTTTATCAGATTTCATCAGAATGCATGTAAGCTGACATTAATTAGCATCATAGGTTAATATAAGCTATAACAGTCAAACTAAAATAGTTAACTTTGATTACTTTGGCATCAGGTGGGCATGTTCCAGTTGGATTTCATGTCTTCTCATCCCAGCCAACAGGACATTGTGCAATATGAGTAAAACCTTCAGAAACCTGAGGATGAGCCCCAGTGTCGCCCCGGCTCGTCTTCTGCTGCCTGCGGATGTTTCTAGCTGTTTTCTAGTCCACTAGTCCCTAGTCCCTGTACCGGGACTAGTGTGTCTGACAGACTGGGCTCCTTTCTCCATTTCTCTTCCTCCTCCACACCGCAGCCTTCAACCATTGTTCAGACCTCCATCTCCAGAAGCTTTCTGGTGACTCTGCAGTGGTTGGACGTGTCAGCAAGGGTGATGAGGCTGAGTACAGGGCTGTTGTGGACAATCTTGCCTCTCTGAGCGAGAAGAACCATTTGCACCTCATTTGCTGCAGTCTGTTGGAGCAGTGGACTGAAGGTTGTGATGCCAGCAGACTGATCAACCGACGGATCTGCAAGACCAGTGACGTTCTGGGGATGAAGCTGGAGATCTGACGACGGTGGAGGAGAAGAACATGCTCCACCTTATATATAAGTTTATATATATTATACATATACATGCTACTTTTCAGTTTATAATCTGTGTTAACTCTCGTTTTTTTTACTCTTTTCTTCATTTTTTAAGCATTTCTGTCAGAGCCTCTGTAACAAAAAGCAACAACCTCACAGGGATCATTAAAGGGGTTCTGATTGATTCTGCATTCTTCCGCTGGATGAACCTTTTTCATTTTATCGGTGCTGTTCATCACGTCATCTGCTAAACTAAGAAGACAACATCAACCTGGAAGACAAATAACAGTAATGTTGATTGTACAACATGTCCCTTCCTTTAGAATGGAACGTGAACTCTGATTGACTGCTGTCAGACCCCGCCCCCTCCCGGAGAAACCTCATATCAACCTGTTTACAGGTAAACTTCAGTGTTTAATCATGTCACATTTACTTTGATGACGTCAATGTTTTCATGACAGGCATTTTAATAAAATCCAATCATCAAGAACCGCTCCAGATTAAAGCCCACACCTGCTACAGAAGTTCTGAACATGGTGACGTGTTTGAACCCGAGTTTAAATCCACAAACACCTGATCAGACTCAGTCACGTCCACCACCTATCTTTTCATTATTGATCCCGTTTATTAATTTGTTTATTTATGGTTCAGTGTCTCTCTAAACAAAAGCCCATTAAATCTAATTAAAATCTCTACTCTTGATTATTGATTACATGCGGTCGGGTTACACCGTCGTGTCACGTGACCAACCCCTTTGACCCTTCCTCTCGCGAGACTCGACGCGGCTCTACGCGAGATCTCCTCTTCGGCAACAAATCGATCCCGGAGACAAAAACCGCTCGTTTCTGGTAAGAGAGGTGAATAACGGCGCGCGTGCCCACAGCCGCAGGCACGGGGCGTGTGCGCGATGCAGAGGCTCGCGCTCCGGTGCTCCCCGAGTGCATGTGTGTGAGCATGTGCGTGTCTGTGCGTGTCGGTGATGGGGAGGATGGAGGAGGCTGCAGCCCGACGGGAGCGCCGGTGTGGGTTCTCGTGCCCGCGCGGGTTGTTGTGCTTTAAAGACACCTGGACCACCCGCGGTCTTCTCCTCCTGCGCGCGAGCTTGCGTGTGTGGATACCACAGGTGACCTTCATGCGGGTCTGAGGTCACGTGTCAGTTTAATGGGAAGGTGGGAGGGGACTATTGCTCTTTTTCACCTGGGCTCAGTTTCGGAGCTAGGCGGGGCCTGCACTGACGTGAGCAGCTGACAACAAGGTGTCTGAGGACTAACAGACATCTGAGGACAGGTCCCTGAGGAATGCTGTCTAACGACAGGTGTCTGAGGACAGGTCTCTGAAGACGGGTCTCTGAGGACATGTGACTATGGACAGGTGTCTGAGGACAGGTGTCTAACGAAAGGTCTCTGAGGACAGGTGTCTGAGGACAGGTGTCTGAGGACGTGTCTGAGGACATGTGACTATGGACAGGTGTCTGAGGACAGGTGACTATGGACAGGTGTCTAACGACAGGTCTCTGAGGACATGTGTCTGTGGACATGTGACTATGGACAGGTGTCTGAGGACATGTGTCTGAGGACATGTGACTATGGACAGGTGTCTGAGGACAGGTGACTATGGACAGGTGTCTGAGGACAGGTGTCTGAGGACATGTGACTATGGACAGGTGTCTGAGGACAGGTCTCTGAGGACATGTGACTATGGACAGGTGTCTGAGGACAACTGTCTAACGACAGGTCTCTGAGGACATGTGACTATGGACAGGTGTCTGAGGACAGGTCTCTGAGGACATGTGACTATGGACAGGTGTCTGAGGACAGGTGTCTGAGGACAGGTGTCTGAGGACAGGTCTCTGAGGACATGTGACTATGGACAGGTGTCTGAGGACAGCTGTCTAACGACAGGTGTCTGAGGACATGTGACTATGGACAGGTCTCTGAGGACATGTGACTATGGACAGGTGTCTGAGGACAGCTGTCTAACGACAGGTGTCTGAGGACATGTGACTATGGACAGGTGTCTGAGGACAGGTGTCTGAGGACAGCTCACTAACGACAGGTGTCTGAGGACAGGTCTCTGAGGACATGTGACTATGGACAGGTGTCTGAGGACATGTGACTATGGACAGGTGTCTGAGGACAGGTCACTAAAGACAGGTATCTGAGGACAGGTGTCTAAGGACAGCTGTCTAACAACAGGTGTCTGAGGACAGCTGTCTAACGACAGGTGTCTGAGGACAGGTCACTAAAGACAGGTCTCTGAGGACAGGTGTCTAAGGACAGCTGTCTAACAACAGGTGTCTAAGGACAGCTGTGTAACGACATGGGTCTGAGGACAGGTCACTAAAGACAGGTCTCTGAGGACAGGTGTCTAAGGACAGCTGTCTAACAACAGGTGTCTAAGGACAGCTGTGTAACGACATGGGTCTGAGGACAGGTCACTAAAGACAGGTCTCTGAGGACAGGTGACTATGGACAGGTGTCTGAGGACAGGTCACTAAAGACAGGTCTCTGAGGACAGGTGTCTAACAACAGGTGTGAGGACAGGTCCGTGAGGACAGATGACTAGGGACAGGTGTCTAAGAAACAGGTGTTTGAGAACAGGTCTCTGAGGACTGACAGACATCTGAAGACGGGTGTCTGAGGACAGGCATCTTAGATATCTGTGGACAGACGGGTGTCTGAGGTGGGTGTAGTCAGCTCTCCAGTACCAGATTTCAGAGAAATCTGTTTTTCCATGTTTAGGTACAGAGGTGAGCAGGGTAAGTGGAGATGTTTATGAAGTCAATAAAATTCATTTTTCTATCTACACAAGGAGAGCAGGGCCCCCAGCACCTGATGAACAATAGCTGGTCACCTCTTCACTTAAATGGATCACCTCCACAGACCAGGGTTCCTCAGATCTAGTCATGTAGGACCACTGCCCTACATGTTTTAGATGTTTCCTGCTCCAGAGCACCTGATTCAGAGGGGTGGGAATGTTTCTAATCAAAAAACAGGGAAATGCAGGACCTCTGACAACTGCCAGGGTCCGGATCCAGACCTGACCAACAGGGTCTGGATTTGGACCCGAGTACCAGGGTTCCTATACTGACCACTAGGATTTTGCTCAGCACCTGCAGTTCCTCTACCGACCACTAGGGACTGGGTCTAGAACTGCATCTCCTCTATCGACCATCAGGGTCTGAATCAGGACCTGCAGCTCCTCTATTGAACACCAGGATCTGGGTCTAGAACTGCAGATCCTCTGCCGACCATTTAGTGTCTGGATCAGGAACTGCAGCTCTTCTGCTGACCACCAGGGTCTGGATCAGGATGTGCAGTTCCTGTACGGATCACCAGGGTCTTTGTCAGGACCTACAGTTCCTCTACCAACCACTAGAGTCTGTGTCAGGCCTTGCAGCCTCTTTGCCGACCACCAGGGTCTAGATCAGGACCTGCAGCTCATCTACTGACCACCAGGGTCTGGATCAGGACCTGCAGCTCCTTTTGCAGGTCCTGATTTTCAGCTGATGAGTCAAAGAGAAGATCCTCTCTTGGAGTCAATGCTCCATCCTGAACCAGCAGGAGGTGAGCTTGGAGAGGAGGAACTCCCGTGTTACAAGAAGAAACCTGCGTCAGGGGGGAGCAGGGGGGCGGGCTCCAAGTGACATGACAGTAAACTCCCAAGAAGAACAAAGACAGCCCAGAGCATGATGGGAGCTGGTGACCTTGTGTGTGTGTTTGCAGGGGTCATGGAGGTGTCTTCTCACAGCCTCTTCCTGCTGCAGCAGCTCAACGTCCAGAGAGAGTTCGGCTTCCTGTGTGACTGCACCGTTGCCATCGGAAACGTCTACTTCAAAGCCCACCGCGCCGTGCTGGCCGCCTTCTCCAACTACTTCAAGATGATCTTCATCCACCAGTCCAGGTGAGAACACCAACGCAGACAGCTGCAGGAACTCCCTGGGGAGACGCCTCTAAAGTCCGAACCCAAACCAGAACCTGGCAGGACTCAGCCGAACATGATTCTCTGTTTTCCAGAACTGGACACGACCCTTGTGATGTCACCAACAGGTTTCTGAGAGCGGTGCTGTGTTGGTGGGAACTGACTGCCCACCATAAGTGGGTGGAGCCAGCAGGTCTGCACGCTCGAGTCAGTAGTTCCATTGTAGACCCGTTTCTGTTGTCAGTGCTGGAGCTGAAACGAGGACGGCGTGCCACGCCTCCTGACGGGCTCTCTGAACACAGCTGTTGAGTCTCTTAGGTGTTTTAAGGGCTGGATCCCCGCAGAACCCAGCAGAACTCTCCATTCAAAATGAACCCGGATGGACCCTTCTGTCTAGATCCGTCTTCTGGTTCTGGTCCGGAGCCTCGAGGCTTCCTATGGAAGACAGGGCGCGATACCACCGGATCGGGGTGGGCAGTTTTGATCCTGATGACTCAGTCGTTAACCAGATGCGACCAGGAGAGGTTCTGTACGGTCCGCTGCACCTGATGAGGAGGGAACTTGGGTCGAACCAGCTACTAGGTTTAGAAATGATCCTGAGGTGGTTTCAGGTGACGGTCAGCGAACAACAAAACATGGAAATGATTTGACAAACTTTAATTATACAACAAAGTTGGTTTTGGCTCCGTTCAAGCGTCGGTCCTCAGGCAGAAGAACCCCGCCTTTCAATGGGAGCCCACAGGTGGAGGTGGGATTGACATTTGAGAGAACCAGGATTTATCAGAGTTCTTCCCACAACCAGAACGTCTAAATCGTTTCAGACATCTAGAAAGTTCAGAAACTAGCAGAAGCAGGACATGAAGTTAGTTAGTTGGTGAGAGAAGAGGATGAGAGGGCGGGGTTAGATGGCGGCGGATGAGTGTGGCGACGCCTCAAGGGAACAGCTGGAAGGAAAGAAGGTTTGAGCGCATATCCGAGTGTTTCAGGCGCCGCCAGGACTCCTGAAGTCCACCACAGACCAGATCCAGCAGCGCGTCTCACACGTCTCTTAACTTCTCAGTACCGTCACTCCTGATTGGTTGGTGCAAATCAAGCATTTAAACGCTTCTGAAAGTGGAAAAGGAGATCTTTCCGATGGTGAACCGTATGATCCAGTGGACATGACGGTAAATGAGAGACCGGCTGTGACAGTTTATCCAGCTTTGGAGAGACGTTTCTGAGACATCTAGGTCTTAATCTCAGGAAAACACGCAAGTATGTTTTTGGTCGTGTTTACAGTTTTCTCTGCTCTCTGTGTCGGCCCCGACGGGGTTCTGACCCGATGACCTCAGAGACACGTGTGACCTCACGGGGAGAGACGCCCACCAGCAGGAAGACAGAATCAGAAAATATGTGGGGTCAACCACCTGAAACGGACAGAAATACCAGCGTTTTAAAAAATCGTTTGTCCCTTTAACGAGTGTTGGAAGTTCAAATCCACCGCATGAACCAGTCGCGTGGCGACGACTCCAACTAATGGTCCATTATTACTTTTAGTGGCGACTAATTTGTCAACTATCCATTATTAAATACAGCCCTGGTATTGAACGTTCTGGCAGACATCAGAAAGTATTGAAAATAATGTTTTGCCATTAAATTAGGTGAAATTAAATAACAGAATTGGCTGCTAACACATGACTTTGGTTCATTGGTCTCACGCTCCACCGCCAACCGCACAAACATTGAACATGAATAAGTTCAATGTTCTCCAACGACCTCCAGTCACTCCACGTCTATATTTGACTAGATATACATCTATTATTTATTCATAGAAAAATAACAACAAAAGACTAATCTCCAGTTGCTTGGTATCAGTGATGGACTCATCACTGCCCCCTGGTGGATGTGTTGTTAAACAACCAAACAAACCCAGATGAAGAACAGCAGAATGAGGATAGAGACGGAAACAATGTTTAGACCAGATGAATGTATCAAGCATCCATGCTCCTAATTAAACATCAGTTTGTGGCTTTATTTGATGTTATGATGAGTTAGATAAAAATAATCGCCGTACAGTTGTCATGGTTATGAACTCTATCTGTAGCAGCAGAAGGTACATTATCGATGTCAGTTTATTAAAAACTGTTGCTGTTCTTCAAAGAAGCTGGCGCTGGCCTGAACAGCTGCTCCACTGTTCCCCCTACAGCTGAGCCAAGACCACACCCATCAAAAAATCAGACCACACCCACCACCAGACAACATCTCCCCTGAACAAGACCACAGCTTCCCCATAAAATGGGACAACACCAACCAAGACTACATCTGCTACAAACAAAAGTGCACCAGCCCCTAAACGAGACCATGCACACCACTAAACGAGGTCACATCTGCCCAAAAATGAGACCACACCCACCACCAAATGAGACTACATTCTCCACCAAACACGACCACATCCGCCACAAAAAAGACCGCACCCACAACCAAAGAAGACCACACCCACCACCAAACGAGACCACACCCACCACCAAACGAGATCACATCTGCACCAAAATGAGACCACACCCACTACCAAACAATACCACATCCACCCCCCCAAAAAGACCACACCCATCACCAAACGAGACTACATCTGCACAAAAATGAGACCACACCTACAACCAAACAAGATCACATCCGCCCCCCCCCCCAAAAAAAATCACAACCACCACCAAACAAGACCAAATCTGCATCGACTTAAGACCACACCCACAAACAAACGAGACCACATCTGCACCAAGGTGAGACCACACCCACTACCAAACAAGACCACATCCACCCAAAAAAAAAGACCACACCCACCACCAAACGAAACCACATCTGCACCAAAGTGAAACCACACCCACTACCAAACTAGACCACACACACCCCCCCTCCCCCAAAAAGAACACAACCACCACCAAACAAGACTATATCTGCCTCGAATTGAAACCACACCCACTGCCAAACAAGACCACATCCACCAACATATGACACCACAGGTTTCCAAATGGAAGTCTGCTGGGACCTTCGGTCAACAGGTAACTTCTGGTAGGCGTGGTTCATGTGACAGCTGGTTTCAACTATATAGGTGTATATAGGTAGTTTCAGCTCTTCTAGTCCTGGTTTCAGTTCAATTGAATTTCAATTCAATTTTATTCATAACGCGTCTATTACAACACAAGTTGTCTCCAGAATCTTTCCAGAGACCCAGAACATGACCCCCGAGCAATTATTACATAAACAGTGGCAGGAAAAACTCCCCTTTTAAGAGGGAAGAAACCTGGACCAGGACCTGGATCATGAGGGGGGACCCTCCTGCTGAAGACCAGCCAGGTAGAACAAGAAATAAGAAAGAATAGAGACATAGAGACACCGTCAAAGGTACAAGATAGGATACAATAGTAACTATCATCAGTAGTCCAATTAGACTTCTGTGAATATGGGTGATATATGGATAGACGGTGATACAAGGGGATGAGGACTGCAGGTCGGGATGTCAGCAAGTATCCAACAGACATCCACACAGACAGGTGAAGACAGACACTGGGATGGTCAGAGGTGGAACTGCAGGTCAGCAAGCAGCTCCTGAGGTTCTGGTCTGCAGAACATGCACAGAAGAGGAAAAGAAGGGCCAGACAAGCACAAAAAACTACCAGAACAATGGACCACAATTAAGTTTATGGGATACTGTTAATAACTGAGGGTTGAGGTGAAGCAGAGACAGAGAAACAGAGGAGGTGAAGGCACCACTCAGTGGATCATGTTGGTGTCCCCCTGCAGCAGGTCTACAGCAGCATATCCAGATGAAGCTGTGTTGAAGACCAGCTGCTCTAGTCTGGTCCTGCAGCTGATAAGAGAGAAAACATTTTTGAGTAGTCGAGTTTGGATGGGGTCTAAGAGACACGTGATGATTTAGCTTTATTGACGACTGAGGTCAGCTCAGGGAGGTCTACAGGAACCAAACAGTCCAGATTCAGGTCAGGGAGGTCTACAGGAACCAAACAGTCCAGAGTCAGGTCAGGGAGGTCTACAGGAACCAAACAGTCCAGAGTCAGGTCAGGGAGGTCTACAGGAGCCAAACAATGTAGAGTCAGGTCAGGGAGGTCTACAGGAGCCAAACAGTCTAGAACCAGGTCAGGGAGGTCTACAGGAACCAAACAGTCTAGAGTCAGGTCAGGGAGGTCTACAGGAACCAAACAGTCTAGAGTCAGGTCAGAGCCTAAGGGAGTCGCTGAAGTTGAAGAAATTCCCACAGCCACTGCCGGGTGGTTCTGGCCGATTTCCTCTCTAATTCTGACAATTTTATTGCTAAAGAAGCTCATAAAGTCTTCACTACTGAGAGCTGCAGGGATGCACGGCTCAACAGAATTCGATTCGTTTTTTTCTACTAGTCCTGGTTTCAGTTCTACTAGTCCTGTTTTCAGTTCTACTAGTCCTGTTTTCAGCTCTACTAGTCCTGGTTTCAGTTCTACTAGTCTTAGTTTTTTTTCTTCTAGTCCTGGTTTCATCTCTTGTAGTTTTGGTTTCAGTTCTACTAGTCCTGGTTTCAGTTCTACTAGTCCTTGTTCAAATCTACTAGTCCTGTTTTCAGTTCCACTGATCCAGGTTTCAGCCCTGCTTGTTCTGGTTTCAGTTCTGATAGTCCTGGAATCACCTCTTCTAGTCCTGGTATCAATTCTACTGGTCCTGGTTTTAGCTCTTCTTGTCCTGGTTTCTGTTTCTGTTTAATAAAGCATATAGTTAGTGTATATTTAGTACCTTAATGTGTCAGGCCCAGTAGTCAAAGCTGCAGCTGCAGGACCAGATTAGAGCAGCTCATCTTAAACAGCTTCGGTGTAGATATGCTGCTGTAGGCCTCTGCTGCAGGGGGGCACCAACATGATCCACTGAGTGGTGCCTTTCACCTTCTCTGTTTCTCTTTGCCTTCTCTGTCTCTTCTTCACCTCAACCCTCATTTATTAACAATATCCCATAAACTTAATTGTGGTCCATTGTTCTGGTAGTTTTTTGTGCTTGTCTGGCCCTTCTTTTCCTCTTCTTTGCATGTCCTGCAGACCAGAACCTCAGGAGCTGCTTGCTGACCTGCAGTTCCACCTCTGACCATCCCAGTGTCTGTCTTCACCTGTCTGTGTGGATGTCTGTTGGATACTTGCTGACATCCCGACCTGCAGTCCTCATCCCCTTGGATCACCGTCTATCCATATATCACCCATATTCACAGAAGTCTAATTGGACTACTGATGATAGTTACTATTGTATCCTGTCTTGTACCTTTGATGGTGTCTCTATGTCTCTATTCTTTCTTATTTCTTGCTCTACCCGGCTGGCCTTCGGCAGGATGGTCCCCCCTCATGAGCCAGGTCCTGATCCAGGTTTCTTCCCTCTTAAAGGGGAGTTTTTACCTGCCGCTGTTTATGTAATAATTGCTCGGGGGTCATGTTCCGGGTCTCTGGAAAGCGCCTAGAGACAACTTGTGTTGTAATAGACGCTATATAAATAAAATTGAATTGAATTGAATTGAATTGTTTGACTTGTCCTGGTTTCAGTTCTACTAGTCCTGGTTTCAATTTGACTTGTCCTGGTTTCAGTTTGACTAGTACTGGGTTCAGTTCTATTAGTCCTGGTTTATCTCTTCTTCTAGTCTTGGATTCAGTTTTTCTAGTCCTGGTCTCAGGTCTGGTGAAACTGTACTCCAAGATATTCATTAGCATCATAATTATGTCCTGGTTTCAGTTCTAATAGTCCTGGTTTCAGTTCTACTAGTCCTGGTTTCACTTCTACTAGTCCTGGTTTCAGTTCTACTAGTCCTGGTTTCAGCCCTGCTTGTTCTGGTTTCAGTTTTGACAGTCCTGGATTTAGCTCTTTTAGTCCTGGTTTCACTTATACTAGTCCTGGTTTTAGTTTGACTTGTCCTGGGTTCAGTTCTATTAGTCCTGGTTTCATCTTTTGTAGTTTTGGTTTCAGTTCTACTAGTCCTGTTTTCAGCTCTACTAGTCCTGGTTTCACTTCTACTAGTCCTGGTTTCAGTTCTACTAGTCCTGGTTTCACTTCTACTAGTCCTGGTTTCAGTTCTACTAGTCCTGGTTTCAATTTGACTAGTACTGGGTTCAGTTTGACTAGTACTGGGTTCAGTTCTATTAGTCCTGGTTTATCTCTTCTTCTAGTCTTGGATTCAGTTTTTCTAGTCCTGGTCCTGGTCTCAGGTCTGGTGAAACTGTACTCCAAGATATTCATTAGCATCATAATTATGTCCTGGTTTCAGTTCTACTAGTCCTGGTTTCATCTCTTGTAGTTTTGGTTTCACTTCTACTAGTCCTGGTTTCACTTCTACCAGTCCTGGTTTCAGCCCTGCTTGTTCTGGTTTCAGTTTTGACAGTCCTGGATTTAGCTCTTTTAGTCCTGGTTTCACTTATACTAGTCCTGGTTTTAGTTTGACTTGTACTGGGTTCAGTTCTACTAGTTCAGGTTTAACCTATTTTAGTCGTGGTTTCAGTTCTACTTGTCCTTGTTCAAATCTACTAGTCCTTTTTTCAGTTCCACTAGTCTAGGTTTCAGCCCTGCTTGTTCTGGTTTCAGTTCTACTTGTCCTTGTTCAAATCTACTAGTCCTTTTTTCAGTTCCACTAGTCTAGGTTTCAGCCCTGCTTGTTCTGGTTTCAGTTCTACTAGTCCTGGTTTACGCCCCACTAGTTCTGGTTTAAGTTCTTCTAGTCCTGGATTCAGTTCTACTAGTCCTGGTTTAAGTTCTTCTAGTCCTGGATTCAGTTTTTTTAGTCCTGGTCTCAGGTCTGCTGAAACTGTACGTTAAGATATTCATTAGCATCATAGGTTGGCATAATGTAAGGTTTCCAAGCTAAAACATCCAACTGTGATTGACAGGTGGGCGTGTTCATACACAACCTGTGGGTGACATCATATTGGGATGGTCCAGTTCTTCTTTCATTTATCTTTGGGAAAGTTAATTCTTCGAAGATTCATGGAATCTGGCAGGTCTAATCCACATCGGGTCTAGATGATCCGGACTAGCCCGGTGCTGCAGATTCTCTGTGATGTCTGATGTAATGCAAAAGTACTTTTATTGTCTGTTGTATTATCACATGTACTGCCTCTGTTGTGGTTGTACGTGTACAGTGTAGTCAAGAGCTTGTTCTCTGTCCTGCTGCATTTCCTCAGCGAGTGTATAAAGATTCAGCCCACCGACATCCAGCCAGACGTCTTCAGCTACCTGCTGCACATCATGTACACTGGCATGTGTCCCAAACAGCCGGTGGACCAGGGCCGGCTGCAGGATGGCATCAAGTTCCTCCACGCCTATCAGCTGTGCCGCAAACCCGGTGAGGGCCCCCCTGATGCCGCCACCGACGTAGTCCGCATGTCCAACCTGTATGGCATCCAGATCTCCTCCCAGCTGGCCAACAAAGATGCGCCCGGAGTCCCGAAATCTTCCCGCGGGGGCCCAGAGGATGGGCGCACCTCGGCCCGAGGGGTGCGGTCACACACCCAGCTGTCCCTTGCCGTTGGACTGGAGGGGGTCCACTCAGACCACCAGGCCTCATCGCTGAGGAACGTATGTTCGGTGGCATCTGGAGACGACTCGGACATCTCTGCTCGTATCAAGCAGGAACGTGTGGAGGACGAGGAAGGCGAGGAGGGGCCGGTGGCGGGGTCCCCATCTCCAGCTCAGGGCTGCAGTCCCAGTCAGGGGCCCCTTTTCAAGGATCGGGCCCCAGTGCTGCTTTGCCCCCGCTGTGGCGAGCGCTGCTCTTCCCCTGACGGGCTGCGGGAGCACCTGTTCAGCCACGCCCTCGACCCAGCCCGCTTGATGGGGGGATTGTCACAGGGCATTGAGCTGGATGCCGCCACAGAGGAGGGGGCCCTGGGGGCTCAGGAGCCGCTGGATGCCGGCTGTCTGGAGGAGGCCCTGAGGCAAAGCCGGGCTCTTGCCAACCAGTTGGCAGCTGAACTCAGAAGGAGCAGGGCGATGAGTGGGGCTGGAGGAGGAGGGTCGGCCAGTCCTACCCCGACTCCTGTCCCCGCTGTCCTCCACTCACGCAAACGGAAGATTGCCTGCGCCGTCTGCAGTCTGCGCTTTGCCCACAAGAGCCAGCTGCAGGAGCACATGTACACCCACACCGGCAAGCCTGGCCGCCCCCACCGCTACAATCGCCTCTGCAGCCCGCTCTTCCAGGGCGCCGCCCACTTCTGCGACAGCGCCAGCGAGCTGGGCGGAGTCTCCACCGCCACCACGGCACTCTCTGAAGAAGCCAACAGGGACGTTCAGGACAATGGCAGCTCCGGATACTCACTGGACTCCGAGGTCTCACAAGAGAGCGTAGATGGCGTACCTGTTGAGTGATGTCACGGATGACCTCACGACTATGTTGTTCTGATGTGTGTCAGTCATGTGATCATGCTGCGGTGCTGTGGAACGCGTGTTGGTAACCAGTTTGAACTGGTTTGGGTCTCTGATGGACTGATCAATGAGAAGATAACCAGCAGAGTTGTTGAGGACGGCAGTCCTACTGCTGATCAGCCTTTGATGATGGCGGCGCTGTGTTGTCAGCAGACACAGCAGAACGTTCCTGGACATCTCATGAACATCCACAGATGTCAGTCATGTTATCGTAGTGGCATAAATACAACCTCAGAGGAGCTTTTTAAACTTGTCATTATTTATTGGACCAGTTGTTTTCTTTAGCAGGCAGGAACCCTCAGCAGATGTTTCCCACAGCAGCAGGAAATCCCACTAGATGTTTCCTGCCTGACTTCATCAGTGTCTCGTGGTTCTGGAGGAGCTCTGATCCGTTCCCCTTTCCAAGGTTGCTTCAGTTCTTGAGGTTTTTTGGATGTTCACTTCTGCACAGCACGTTGAAAGTCCATCCACAGCATCTCAATCAGGTTCAGGTCTGGACTTTGAACAGGTGCAGGTCTGGATTTGGACCAGGTCGTTTCAGAGCCTGGATTCTTTTATTTTTCATCATTCTGGTGTAGATCTGCTGCTCTTTGGGGATCATTTTCTGTCACAGGACCCAGTTCCCACCAGTCTTTATCTGTCAGTCAGATGTCCTCACATGTGTCTCTAGAAGACTCTGGTCTACAGAGGAGTTCATGGTCCACACATCCAGGTCCAGACCATCATCCCTCCACCACCGTTCTTCACAGTGGGTGTGAGGTGTTTCTGCTGGTTTTCTCCAAACATGGTTCTGGACATTAAAACCAAACATCTCCATCTTGGTCTCATGTGTCCAGAGGATGTTTTTCCAGAAGTCTGCTGGTTTGTTCATATGCAGTATGTGGACCTCAGTTGTGCTTCCATGTTCTTTTTAGACAGAAGAGGTCTTCTCCTGGAAACTCTACCAGACAATCCGAATGGACAACTGTCTTTTGTATTTCCACTCATGAATAATCTTTCTCACTCCAGAACACTGACTTCCAGTTACTTTGGAAATGGTTTTATAACCCTTTCCAATCGATTCTCTAAAACCACTGCTGATGTCTTTCCCTCTTTCATTGTGTTAACACACTCCTGAATGTTCCAGACTAGAAGCCTGACTAAACATCTCCTTTTATGGAGGTCTCCTCTATAAAAGCTCTGATGGTAAGCAGCACCAGGCTGTAACTCTTAAATCCTATGGCGGAAGTAAGGGGGTACTTAGGATTACCCACATGGGATTATTTGCTCTTTTGCTTTTGCTTTTGTTAAATAAATAATGGTGCAGGGAGGAAAGCTTTCGGCTGTTGTTTGTCTGAGGTTGTATTAGCGTAATACTTAGATCACTTTGATTAGATTATCTTATTGTGTTTTTAGAAGAAGGGGTACAAACTGTCAAAGTGACAGTGATTGACAGGTGGTCTTTGAACCTGTTACTTGTCTGTGGGAGTGGCAGCTGATGTCCTCACCAGCAGAGGGCGCTGCGTCTGAGGGGTCGCTGTCACTCGTAGCAACAAGTCTGTGTCCTTGGAGAACTTCACTGATGTGATGGCTCACCGTTTCAGATAGTCGTCACTGAGGGAACCAGGTGGAGGTTCAGGAACGAAAAGCTGCAGAGCTTCTACAACCTGAGATCAGTCAGGCCGGGTCGGGCCGGGCCGGGCCGGGGCCTCGTGGTCCGATAAAACCAGCCCAGTTGGTCTTCTGTCAGCGTTACACACAGTATGAAGCTGAGATTCTTCATGTTTTATTCTAGTCAGATCTATTTAATTCAACATTGATCCATTTTTTTCATTTTGGACCCAGAGCAGGTTCTGAACCAGCTGTTCAACGGTGTGACGTTGCTTCCATAAACCGTAAGAACGGAGCCACACAGAACCTTCTTCACACGTTTCTGACGAGTCCTGCAGCTCAGCTCAGGCTCGCCCGTGTTGCTGACTGATGTCAGGTGACATTCATTCTGATGGAAACTGCTCATCCGTCCTGGTTTCAGCACCATGGCCGACCCGAGCCGCCGACCCGAACCGAGCCGCCGAGCCGACCCGAGCCGCCGAGCCGAACCGAGCCGCCGAGCCGACCCGACCCGAGCCGCCGACCCGAACCGAGCCGCCGACCCGACCCGACCCGACCTGACCCGACCCGCCGACCCGAGCCGCCGAGCCGACCCGACCCGACCCGACCCGACCTGACCCGACCCGCCGACCCGAGCCGCCGAGCCGAACCGAGCCGCCGAGCCGAGCCGACCCGACCCGACCCGACCTGACCTGACCCGCCGAGCCGAACCGAGCCGCCGAGCCGACCCGGAAGTGAAGTGAACAGCTTAAAAGCCTGACGACACAGCAGCTGCGCATTTTGATCCAGAGTTTTTCTGTGATCTTTGTTTCTGTCTCTCTGGGAAACTAAGTTTAAAAGTGAAGCGTGACAGCCGCCGTTACGTTCTTCGATCGTGTTTGTTTATGTGCTCCTTCACTACCCACAATGCACTGCCCAGCAGCTTCGGAAGCCTTTTTAGTTCAAACGTAGAGTGCATCTGTAGTGGGGTTGAACTGAGGTCCCGGCGCCTTCACGTCACAAAGCGGCCGAGCCAGACCGGTTCCATCTCGTCGGGGAGGAAGCTGTACAGATGTCTTCAGCAGAGGGAACCTCTCTCATACCCAGAGTTCCTTTAGCTCAGCCGGAATAGTGCCAGTCTGAAACAGGCTTCGGGTAAAATGTAAAACAATTCAGGGTCGGAGGGCCTCATTCTTGGTTTCTAAATCCTCCAACATCCTCTGCTGGGGACAGATCAGGACTGCAGTCTCTTCTTCCTCAGTCATGTCTTTATAACATATCCAGAATCAGGTTTTATGTGGTCTCATTGAAAACTGTATCTGCATTCCAGGAACTGATGTGGTCTTAAAGGCGGGAGATGTTGCTGTAAGATCTCAAGAGTACTGAGTTCTGCATGAATGCTGCCATCACAGAAGTGGAGATAAAACCCTGGACCATTACAGGGTCTGGATGACCTGGATGATGCTTCTCCTTTTCTCTAAGAGCTGGAAAAATCTGGAATACTGTTTGGAAACATAAACCAGAATGTCATCTGGATTTAAACATCTGTATTGAGATGTTACACCTGATGATGCTGAGTGTTAACATATAGAAGCAAATAAGCAGAGATCCTCATCCAGAGCCTTGTGGTACTCCTCAGTTAATACAATCCCTGTTTCCATGGTGAAGTCCAGACTCGCCTTTGGACATGGTAAACATCAGGCTTCTTTATGCCCAGAAAGGGTTTACTGTCCTCAGTGATTGTATCTCTGTATTGTAGTGTTGACAAAGGTTTCCATGGTAACCATGGTAACCAGCTGTTGATGCCTTCTGATCAGAGAACTAGACATTCTCCCATCGCCTTACCAACACTAAATCATTGCACCAGCTTTTATTCGGGCGTGCTGCAGGTCTGAGATACATAAATGGACATATATGAACAAGTGAAACAAAGCTAATGACACAATATCCTGGATTCTGTCTGTAAATAAATAGAAATCATTGCTGCATGTTTAATGTATGTTTTCTTCACTTTTTTAATTTGGTTGTAGAAGTTCAGCAGAGCCTCTTCATTTCTGACTGGCTTTTACTTGGATCAGACAGGGATCATTCTGCTCTTTCTTCCTAAGTTTAGTCCTGTTTCTAAAGCAGCAGATCAGAATCCAGTTCACCTCCCCCGACCTGTGACCCTCCGAGATCAATCACTTCCCACACAAATCAGGTGTTGTAATCAATCGATTGGTGAAAGAAAACTTTTTAACATTCCTTCAAAGTCAAGTCAAATTTCTCTGCTGACGCCGCGGAGGTCACATGGCCAGTGGCTTCCCATCTGCAGTGTTATTGATCACTGATCGGTGAATGTGTGGCTGTTGTCGTCTGCCGTGTTTTCTTGTAAACAGGAGGTTTGGTGTTTTTGTACATGTGTGTTTTTCATTGTAGATCATTGTGTTTTGTAAATAAATGTCTTTTTTTTCCACCAGTCACGTCACAATTCCTAATCAATGATAAGTGGCATTTCTGAAATATGAGAAGATGGTTCGATCCGTCCCGCTGCAGTTCAGGGAGAAGTTACAGCTGGTGAGCAGCAAAGACTTCAGATCTGAGTTCAAATCCGATCAATAGAAATGATTCACACCTAATGTCCCTTCACCGTCAAACCTCTCTGATGTCGCCTCTGCAGTCACATGGTCAGTGACTTCCCATGTGGGAACCCCAACGCTAAAACAACCTCTGTGAGGTCAGTTCTGTCTAATGACAGTGTTCTGGTTCAGTTCTGACCCGGTTCAGAAAAACCAACAGTTTCCAAACTCTAAACAAACTTCTTTAAGTGACCTCCCAGAGTTCCAGCTTTGTTTTTCTGCGTTGGCGCTACAGAGGTCGCGGTCCGTCCAACTCTGTCACAGGGGACAAACTTCAACCAGCTGGTGTCTGATGAACACCAGACTCGGCTCCGGAAAGACGCTGGGGACTAACGCGGAGTGGAAATACCCAAAAAGTCGATAAATATAAAACCACAAAATTCCTCAGACGGGGTCAGCTCCATGTAGAAGAGCCATCTGTCCATCCTTCCATCCGTCTGTCCATCCATCTGTCCATCCTTCCATCCATCTGTCCGTTTTTCCGTCTGTCCATCCATCTGTTTATGCGGGATCAGGCCAAAGAGCAGCATCCAGGTATTAGTCTGAGGTAAACCTGGAATTAATTTTAGACCAACAATACATTCATCTGAGAGAAGACCAATTATTAGTCTGAAAACAAAAACTGAAATTAGTCTGAGCCCAATCTATGAAACAATTTGAAATTGTTTTGAGACCATCTATGAACTGAGACTGAGAATTGTTCTTAGAGAATCCAGTAATTAACCTGAGACTAACCCGGAAGTAGTCTGACCAAACACCAGCCAAGAATTAGTCCAAGCTCAACCTCGACTTAACTTTAGAAATGCAACCAATCACGAATTAAGTTGAGTAATCAATATAAGAGAATCCAGCAAATAACCTATGACTAACCATTGACTTTTTATGAGTTAACTTTAAACCAGAAATGTGGGAATAACTAGGAATAAACGGGAATCAGTCCAGGATTATCCAGAATCAACTTGATACCAACCAAGAATTAACCCAATGTCAACCAGAAATTAGCCAGAGACCAACTGGGAACTAACTTCAGGCCAACCAGGAATCAACATCAGCCAAAATTCGATATTACTTCTGTTGCCAAAGAAATTAACAGGAAAAGGAAACCAGGAAGTAATCTGTGACCAAAAAGCAGTTAGCCTGAGAGAAATCAAGATTTAATCTAAGCCCAATCTCTAATCAACTTTCTAAATTAACAAGAGACCATCCAGGTTTCTGCTTTAAACCTGAACTAGAATTTAAGGTGCGTGATTGGGAACCGCCTGCTCCATCACACCATTTCACCGACCACAAATCCACCTGAGACCCACCAGAAATTGCATGTCAATCAATAATTAACGCGAGATAAACAAATGATTAAAAAATGATTGTATTAATTACTTAACTGACTTAACTGCAGACTAATAGGGATTAATCCATGACCAAACATCACCATCCATCTGGACTAAACCCAACCAGGCTCCATGGCTGAAGCGTGAGTCCCTCCTCCAGACGCAGCACCAGGGTTGGACACCAGTAATCTGGTCTTTTCTTCTTCTGATAGAACCGCTGCTGGTCTGGGACGTCCTCCTAGACCATTTTGCTTTGAGAGCTCGTGGAACAGGTCCTTGGATTATTCAGGCACAGAAGCCTGCGTTGTCAATAAGAACCTTTATTAAGGCAGACCAAGAACACTTAGACTCGGGTTTGAAAGGAGAACGCTGTGATCTGTGTTTGTTTGTGAACCACTTTTACAGAAACTAAAGGAAGATTCAGTGATGGAAGACACATGACGGTTCTGTAAATGCAAAACAAACCAGTTCTTAAAAGGTTCTACAGTAGAAGCAGGTCTCAACTGGATCCTGCACCAGTCCAGAACCAGGAGCTGCTTGTTTGGTTGAAAACGGGTGACGAGTAGCTGTTTTGTGGCCCAGCTGGTTCACATCTGGCATCATCTTATTTTTTTATTTATTTTTTTTATTTTTTCATGAACATTCTTGTCAGTGTGGACATCACGCTGTATGTACGATGCACCGAAATTAGTCTCTGCTTTTAACCCATCAACTAGTTTCACTAGTGAGCAGTGGGGCTCACTAGTGCTCACCAGGGAGCAGTTGGGAGTTAAGGGCCTTGCTCAGGGGCCCCAGTGTGGGCAGCCCTGGGCTGGAACCAGCCCTGGGCTGGAACCTGCCCTGGGCTTGAACCAGCCCTGGGCTTGAACCAGCCCTGGGCTGGAACCTGCCCTGGGCTTGAACCAGCCCTGGGCTTGAACCTGGGTCCTCCACGCCCATGTGAAGAATGATGCAAGGGTTAATGCATATTCTTATTTATGCATTTATCTATATATCTCTCTATATATGCACACATTAAAGATGAATCTTACATTTACATCTCATCCCAAATCTTGTTATTCCTATATTTTGGGTAGGTAGTCCTCTACCCCTGTATTTTTGTGTAAGTCTGGTAAGTAATGTTTGAATGGAGCCGAAACACCGAAGCCAAATATGTGTTACGATTAAAGTGTTTTTCAAACTTACTGCGTGAGTTGTCTGACTGAAATGATACGACTGCCGGGAGTGATTTCAGGGAGTCTCTGCAGTGCACGCGCCTGCTTTAAAAAGAGGACATGGTGAGATATACGCCGTGAAACGGCCAGACTACCGTACCACGAAACCACCTCGAAACCTCTGGGTCTCCTCGCGGTCTCACGAGAGGAGGCAGCGCTTAGAAGGGTTCTGCTTCTGAAATGCTCCCAGTGAGGCCTGAAGACGGAGAACAACCGCCAGACCTCCTGTGGGACTCCTGCTTCAGTCTGTGAAACCCAGTCAGAAAAGGAACACGAACAAAAGCTCCAAAGAAAAACAAAGTAGAACAGAAGAAATGTGTTTCCGGCGTGGTCTCTCTGTGGTCACACTGGTGCAACCAATTGATTTCCAGCTGGTGATTGTGAATTAATTACTTAATAATGATTCATTCTTTGAACTACGTAGTTAAAATGTGACTTTAATATTACAGAATTCACAATAAAACTATCAAAGTCCCAATGAAAAAAAAAGTTTTTGGCTTCTTCTACACCCAGTGATGAGTGCCTCTGGTTGGACAGTGGTCCAGGGACGCCGGAGGGCGCCCGATTCCAACAGGACTGGGACTGCGACTGGGACTCGGGCTGGGGCAGGGGCAGGGACAGGGACAGGGACAGGGACAGGTCCGGATGGACGGCCCGTGTGTTTATTTTTCTAACCCTAACCAGAAAACCAAAACAACAAACCTACCCCAAAGTCCCATAAACAATTTCTTTGCCATTGGATACACGGGATTTAGCCAAAATGTCAGTTGTTATAGCCTTGTGGAAAAACAGGATCATCACAGTTAATAAGTACTCAAAACAGATCTTTATTGTCATTGTCCAGACAACAACGAGACAACAAGACAACTACAGGTCAACGTGATGCAAACAAAAAAAAGTTTGCCTGCGGGACATTTTTGTTCATTATTGTGGTCGTTGTCACTTTGATAGACCTGTTCCTCTCCTGGAGCAGGTCATGGCCAGGTGGGATGAGTCCTTAATGATCCTGATGGATCTGCAGAGGCAGTAGGAGGAAAAGATAATGAGTGCTGCTCTGTCCAGATCCACACGGACGGGGAGGTAGTCAACACTCGAACGTGCACTGGTAGTTCACCAGCAGCTTCTAGGAAACATTATCGTTAGAATTAGTTGTATTTCCATTTTATCGAAAAGCCTTTTAACAAATTGTTCACCTTGCATTTGTTTTGTCTGGTGCCGCTGAATCAATCAAGTTTATTTGTGGAGAACAATTCATACTCAAGGCCATTCAAAGTGATTTACAGCAACATAAAACCACATGACAAATGAAATAATTCTAAATTCTTCCAGCAGGTTAGTGTTAGTGACCACAGGTTAGTGTTAGTGACAGCAGGTTAGTGTTAGTGACAGCAAGTTAGTGTTAGTAACAGCAGGTTAGTGTTAGTGACAACAGGTTAGTGTTAGTAACAGCAAGTTAGTGTTAGTGACAACAGGTTAGTGTTAGTAACAGCAGGTTAGTGTTAGTGACAGCAGGTTAGTGTTAGTGACAGCAGGTTAGTGTTAGTGACCACAGGTTAGTGTTAGTGACAGCAGCAGGTTAGTGTTAGTAACAGCAGGTTAGTGTTAGTGACAGCAGGTTAGTGTTAGTAACGGCAGGTTAGTGTTAGTGACAGCAGGTCAGTGTTAGTGACAGCAGGTTAGTGTTAGTAACAGCAGGTTAGTGTTAGTGACAGCAGGTTAGTGTTAGTAACAGCAGGTCAGTGTTAGTGACAGCAGCAGGTTAGTGTTAGTAACAGCAGGTTAGTGTTAGTGACAGCAGCAGGTTAGTGTTAGTAACAGCAGGTTAGTGTTAGTGACAGCAGGTTAGTGTTAGTAACAGCAGGTCAGTGTTAGTGACAGCAGCAGGTTAGTGTTAGTAACAGCAGGTTAGTGTTAGTGACAGCAGGTTAGTGTTAGTAACAGCAGGTCAGTGTTAGTGACAGCAGCAGGTTAGTGTTAGTAACAGCAGGTTAGTGTTAGTGACAGCAGCAGGTTAGTGTTAGTGACAGCTGGTTAGTGTTAGTGACAGCAGGTTAGTGTTAGTAACAGCAGGTTAGTGTTAGTGACAGCAGGTTAGTGTTAGTGACAGCAGGTTAGTGTTAGTGACAGCAGCAGGTTAGTGTTAGTAACAACAGGTTAGTGTTAGTAACAGCAGGTTAGTGTTAGTGACCGCAGGTTAGTGTTAGTAACAGCAGGTTAGTGTTAGTGACAGCTGGTTAGTGTTAGTAACAGAAGGTTAGTGTTAGTGACAGCAGCAGGTTAGTGTTAGTGACAGCAGGTTAGTGTTAGTAATAGAAGGTTAATGTTAGTAACAGCAGGTTAGTGTTAGTGACAGCAGCTGGTTAGTGACAGCAGGTTAATGTTAGTGACAGCAGGTTAGTGTTCTTAACAGCAGGTTAGTGTTAGTGACATCAGGTTAGTGTTAGTGACAGCAGCTGGTTAGTGTTAGTGACAGCAGGTTAGTGTTAGTGACAGCAGCAGGTTAGTGTTAGTGACAGCAGGTTAGTGTTAGTGACAGCAAGTTAGTGTTAGTAACAGAAGGTTAGTGTTAGTGACAGCAGATGGTTAATGTTAGTGACAGCAGGTTAGTGTTAGTGACAGCAGGTTAGTGTTTGTGACAGCAGCTGGTTAATGTTAGTGACAGCAGGTTAGTGTTAGTGACAGCAGCAGGTTAGTGTTAGTGACAGCAGGTTAGTGTTAGTAATAGAAGGTTAGTGTTAGTGACAGCAGCAGGTTAATGTTAGTGACAGCAGGTTAGTGTTAGTGAACGCAGGTTAGTGTTAGTGACAGCAGGTTAGTGTTAGTGACCGCAGCAGGTTAGTGTTAGTAAGAGCAGGTTAGTGTTAGTGACCGCAGGTTAGTGTTAGTGACAGCACGTTAATGTTAGTGACAGCAGGTTAGTGTTAGTGACAGCACGTTAATGTTAGTGACAGCAGGTTAGTGTTAGTGACAGCAGCAGGTTAGTGTTAGTAACAGCAGCTGGTTAGTGTTAGTGACAACAGGTTAATGTTAGTGACAGCAGGTTAATGTTAGTGACCGCAGGTTAGTGTTAGTAACAGCATCCGGTTAGTGTTAGTGACAGCAGGTTAATGTTAGTGACAGCAGGTTAGTGTTAGTGACAGCAGGTTAATGTTAGTGACAGCAGGTTAGTGTTAGTAACAGCATTTGGTTAGTGTTAGTGACAGCAGGTTAGTGTTTGTGACAGCAGCTGGTTAATGTTAGTGACAGCAGGTTAGTGTTAGTGACAGAAGCAGGTTAGTGTTAGTGACAGCTGGTTAGTGTTAGTGACAGCAGCTGGTTAGTGTTAGTGACAGCTGGTTAGTGTTAGTAACAGAAGGTTAGTGTTAGTGACAGCAGCAGGTTAGTGTTAGTGACAGCAGGTTAGTGTTAGTAACAGAAGGTTAATGTTAGTAACAGCAGGTTAGTGTTCTTAACAGCAGGTTAGTGTTAGTGACATCAGGTTAGTGTTAGTGACAGCAGCAGGTTAGTGTTAGTAAGAGCAGGTTAGTGTTAGTGACAGCAGCAGGTTAGTGTTAGTGACAGCAGGTTAGTGTTAGTGACAGCAAGTTAGTGTTAGTAACAGAAGGTTAGTGTTAGTGACAGCAGCAGGTTAATGTTAGTGACAGCAGGTTAGTGTTAGTGACAGCAGGTTAGTGTTTGTGACAGCAGCTGGTTAATGTTAGTGACAGCAGGTTAGTGTTAGTGACAGCAGCAGGTTAGTGTTAGTGACAGCAGGTTAGTGTTAGTAATAGAAGGTTAGTGTTAGTGACAGCAGCAGGTTAATGTTAGTGACAGCAGGTTAGTGTTAGTGAACGCAGGTTAGTGTTAGTGACAGCAGGTTAGTGTTAGTGACCGCAGCAGGTTAGTGTTAGTAAGAGCAGGTTAGTGTTAGTGACAGCAGGTTAGTGTTAGTGACAGAAGGTTAGTGTTAGTGACAGCAGGTTAGTGTTAGTGACAGAAGGTTAATGTTAGTGACCGCAGCAGGTTAGTGTTAGTAAGAGCAGGTTAGTGTTAGTAAGAGCAGGTTAGTGTTAGTGACAGAAGGTTAATGTTAGTGACAGAAGGTTAGTTTTAGTGACAGCAGCAGGTTAGTGTTAGTGACAGCAGGTTAATGTTAGTGACAGCAGGTTAGTGTTAGTGACAGCAGGTTAGTGTTAGTAAGAGCAGGTTAGTGTTAGTGACAGAAGGTTAGTTTTAGTGACAGCAGCAGGTTAGTGTTAGTGACAGCAGGTTAATGTTAGTGACAGCAGGTTAGTGTTAGTGACAGCAGCAAGTTAGTGTTAGTGACAGCAAGTTAGTTTTAGTGACAGCAGGTTAATGTTAGTGACAGCAAGTTAGTTTAAGTGACAGCAGGTTAATGTTAGTGACAGCAGGTTAGTGTTAGTGAAAGCAGGTTAATGTTAGTGACAGCAGGTTAGTGTTAGTGACAGCAGCAGGTTAATGTTAGTGACAGAAGGTTAGTGTTAGTAACAGCAGCAAGTTAGTGTTAGTGACAGCAAGTTAGTGTTAGTGACAGCAAGTTAGTTTTAGTGACAGCAAGTTAGTTTAAGTGACAGCAGGTTAGTGTTAGTGACAGCAGGTTAGTGTTAGTGACAGCAGGTTAATGTTAGTGACAGCAAGTTAGTGTTAGTGACCGCAAGTTAGTTTAAGTGACAGCAGGTTAATGTTAGTGACAGCAGGTTAGTGTTAGTGAACGCAGGTTTGCGTTAGTGACAGCAGGTTAGTGTTAGTGACCGCAGCAGGTTAGTTTTAGTAAGAGCAGGTTAGTGTTAGTGACAGCAGGTTAGTGTTAGTGACAGAAGGTTAGTGTTAGTGACAGCAGGTTAGTGTTAGTGACAGAAGGTTAATGTTAGTGACCGCAGCAGGTTAGTGTTAGTAAGAGCAGGTTAGTGTTAGTCAGAGCAGGTTAGTGTTAGTGACAGCAGGTTAGTGTTAGTAAGAGCAGGTTAGTGTTAGTGACAGCAGGTTAGTGTTAGTGACAGAAGGTTAATGTTAGTGACAGCAGCAGGTTAGTGTTAGTAACAACAGGTTAGTGTTAGTGACAGCAGGTTAGTGTTAGTAACAGCAGGTTAGTGTTAGTGACAGCAGGTTAGTGTTAGTAACAGAAGATTAGTGCTAGTGACAGCAGGTTAGTGTTAGTAACAGAAGGTTAGTGCTAGTAACAGAAGGTTAGTGCTAGTGACAGCAGGTTAGTGTTAGTGACAGCAGCAGGTTAGTGTTAGTGTCAGCAGGTTAGTGTTAGTGACAGCAGGTTAGTGTTAGTGACAGCAGCAGGTTAGTGTTAGTGACAGCAGCAAGTTAATGTTATTGACAGCAGGTTAGTGTTAGTGACAGCAGGTTAGTGTTAGTGACAGCAGGTTAGTGTTAGTGACAGAAGGTTAGTGTTAGTGACAGCAGGTTAGTGTTAGTGACAGCAGGTTAGTGTTAGTGACAGAAGGTTAGTGTTAGTGACAGCTGGTTAGTGTTAGTGACAGCAGGTTAGTGTTAGTGACAGAAGGTTAGTGTTAGTGACAGCAGGTTAGTGTTAGTGACAGCAGGTTAGTGTTAGTAACAGAAGGTTAGTGTTAGTGACAGCTGGTTAGTGTTAGTGACAGCAGGTTAGTGTTAGTGACAGCAGGTTAGTGTTAGTGACAGAAGGTTAGTGTTAGTAACAGCAGGTTAGTGTTAGTGACAGCAGGTTAGTGTTAGTAACAGAAGATTAGTGCTAGTGACAGCAGGTTAGTGCTAGTAACAGAAGGTTAGTGCTAGTGACAGCAGGTTAGTGCTAGTAACAGAAGGTTAGTGCTAGTGACAGCAGGTTAATGTTAGTGACAGCAGGTTAGTGTTAGTTACAGCAGGTTAGTGTTAGTGACAGCAGGTTAGTGTTAGTGACAGCAGGTTAATGTTAGTGACAGCAGGTTAGTGTTAGTGACAGCAGGTTAATGTTAGTGACAGCAGGTTAGTGTTAGTTACAGCAGGTTAGTGTTAGTAACAGAAGGTTAGTTTTAGTAACAGCAGGTTAATGTTATTGACAGCAGGTTAGTGTTAGTGACCGCAGCAGGTTAGGGACAGCAGCTGGTTAGTGACAGCAGGTTAGTGTTAGTAACAGCAGCTGGTTAGTGACAGCAGGTTAGTGTTAGTGGCAGCAGGTTAGTGTTAGTAACAGCTGGTTAGTGTTAGTAACAGAAGGTTAGTTTTAGTAACAGCAGGTTAATGTTATTGACAGCAGGTTAGTGTTAGTAACATCTGGTTAGTGTTAGTGACAGCAGGTTAGTGTTAGTAACAGCAGGTTAGTGTTAGTGACAGCAGCAGGTTTATTACAGGGACAGCAATATATGAATACGGCAAACTATTGGGTGAAACATCAACCCCCATCAGAGTTGTCATGTATGTGAAATCAAATGATTGAGAGCAAAATGTCTTACTGAACCAGAATGTAAATATGTTTATTTCTGCTTTTAATTTGAACGTTTTAACATGAAGAGAGAGAGTGACTTGCTTTTGGACCCTCAAGTGGTCAGTCGGGGAACTGCAACCAATGTACGTTTCACATGAAACTCAACCTGGAAGTTAGATGGCAGGTACTTGGCCTGGAAGCAACAGGAGCTAAGTCTGGGGGACAAAAAATCAAAACCCCCGTGCCACGTCCAGAAATCAAGACATTACAGGATTACGTCATTTTGAGTGGATTATTACAGACCTAATTTCTTTTGCAGGATATCCTCGTTTCCAAGAATGAACACATGCTGTGAGGTCAGACTATTTCTCGTTCAGCAATGCGTTGGTAAGGACTGGTTTTTGGACTGTTTGTGTGTAGTGGCATTGATATCTTGTCAGTAGTATTTACGTATTCCGACTTCCTGACCACAGTCCCAAAACATGTGTGCTAAATTGATTGGTGGGTCCAAATTGCCCGTAGGTGTGAGCATGTGTGGTTGGTGGTCTCGGTAAGTGACCCTGTGATGGACGACTTACTACTTACCACTTACCTGCTGGCGTTATTGTTTCATCTGCATGACTGAAGCCTCAGCAGGAAACGTTGAGCGCTCTGAACCGTGTTCTGAAACAAATCAAGAAAACGCTTCAGAGAACTCCCCGACAACACACTTCAGAGAACACCTCGACAACATGATTCACCCTGATAACACGCTTCACCCTGGCAACACACTTCACCCCGACAACACACTTCACCCCGACAACACGCTTCACCCCAACAACAAGCTTCACACCAAACACACGCTTCAGAGAACACCCCGACAACACACTTCAGAGAACACCCCGACAACACGATTCACCCTGACAACACGCTTCACCCTGGCAACACACTTCACCCCGACAACACGCTTCACCCCAACAACACGCTTCACCCCAACAACACGCTTCAGAGAACACCCCGACAACACACTTCAGAGAACACCCCGACAACACGATTCACCCTGACAACACGCTTCACCCTGGCAACACACTTCACCCCGACAACACGCTTCACCCCAACAACAGGCTTCACCCCAACAACACGCTTCAGAGAACACCCCGACAACACGCTTCAGCCTGACAACACGCTTCACCCTGGCAACACACTTCACCCCAACAACACGCTTCACCCCGACAACACGCTTCACCCCGACAACACGCTTCAGAGAACACCCCGACAACACGCTTCAGCCCGACAACACGCTTCACCCCGACAACACGATTCACCCCGACAACACGCTTCAGAGAACACCCCGACAAAACGCTTCACCCTGACAACACGCTTCAACCCAACAACCCACTTCACCCTGACAACACACTTCACCCCGACAACACACATCACCCCAACAACACGCTTCACCCCAAAAACACGCTTCAGAGAACACCCCGACAACACGCTTCACCCCGACAACACGCTTCACCCCGACAACACGCTTCACCCCGACAACACGAATCACCCCGACAATAAGCTTCACCCTGACAACACAATTCACCCCGACAACACGCTTCAGAGAACACCCCGACAACACGCTTCACCCCAACAACACACTTCACCCTGACAATACGCTTAAGAGTACACCTCGACAACACGCTTCACCCCAAACACACGCTTCAGACAACACCCGACAACACGCTTCACCCCGACAACACGATTCACCCTGACAACACGCTTCAGAGAACTCCCCGACAACACGATTCACCCTGACAACACGCTTCACCCTGACAACATGCATCACCCTGGCAACACGCTTCAGAGAACACCCCGACAACACGCTTCAGAGAACACCCCGACAACACGCTTCACCCTGACAACACGCTTCAACCCGACAATACGCTTTACCCCGACATAATACTTCACCACAACAACACGCTTCACCCCAAACACACGCTTCAGAGAACACCCCGACAACACGCTTCACCCCGACAACACGATTCACCCCGACAATACGCTTTACCCCGACATAATACTTCACCACAACAACACGCTTCACCCCAAACACACGCTTCAGAGAACACCCCGACAACACACTTCACCCCGACAACACGCTTCACCCCAACAACAAGCTTCACACCAAACACACGCTTCAGAGAACACCCCGACAACACACTTCACCCCGACAACACGCTTCACCCCGACAACACACTTCAGAGAACACCCCGACAACACGCTTCACCCCGACAACACGCTATACCCCAACAACACGCATCACCCCGACAACACGCATCACCCCGACAACACGCTTCACCCCGACAACACGCATCACCCCGACAACACGATTCACCCCGACAACACGCTTCACCCTGACAACACGCTTCAACCCGACAACCCACTTCACCCTGACAACACACTTCACCCCGACAACCCACTTCACCCTGACAACACACTTCACCCCGACAACACGCTTCACCCCGACAACACACTTCAGAGAACACCCCGACAACACGCTTCACCCCGACAACACGCTTCACCCCAACAACACGCATCACCCCGACAACACGCATCACCCCGACAACACGCTTCACCCCGACAACACGCATCACCCCGACAACACGATTCACCCCGACAACACGCTTCACCCTGACAACACGCTTCAACCCGACAACCCACTTCACCCTGACAACACACTTCACCCCGACAACCCACTTCACCCTGACAACACACTTCACCCCGACAACACACATCACCCCAACAACACGCTTCACCCCCAAAACACGCTTCAGAGAACACCCCGACAACACGCTTCACCCCGACAACACGCTTCACCCCGACAACACGCTTCACCCCGACAACACGAATCACCCTGACAATAAGCTTCACCCTGACAACACAATTCACCCCGACAACACGCTTCAGAGAACACCCCGACAACATGCTTCACCCCAACAACACACTTCACCCTGACAACACGCTTAAGAGAACACCTCGACAACACGCTTCACCCCAAACACACGCTTCAGACAACACCCGACAACACGCTTCACCCCGACAACACGATTCACCCTGACAACACGCTTCAGAGAACTCCCTGACAACACGATTCACCCCGACAACACGATTCACCCTGACAACACGCTTCACCCTGACAACATGCATCACCCTGGCAACACGCTTCAGAGAACACCCCGACAACACGCTTCAGAGAACACCCCGACAACACGCTTCACCCTGACAACACGCTTCAACCCGACAATACGCTTTACCTCGACATAATACTTCACCACAACAACAAGCTACACCCCAAACACACGCTTCAGAGAACACCCCGACAACACGCTTCACCCCGACAACACGATTCACCCCGACAATACGCTTTACCCCGACATAATACTTCACCACAACAACACGCTTCACCCCAAACACACGCTTCAGAGAACACCCCGACAACACGCTTTACCCCGACAACACGCTTCACCCTGACAACATGCTTCACCCCAAAAACAAGCTTCACCCCAAACACACGCTTCAGAGAACACCCCGACAACACGAATCACCGCGACAATAAGCTTCACCCCAACAACAAGCTTCACCCTGACAACACAATTCACCCTGACAACACAATTCACCCCAACAACACGCTTCAGACAACACCCCGACAACACGCTTCACCCCGACAACACGCTTCACCCCGACAACACGCTTCACCCCGACAACACGCTTCACCCCAACAACACACTTCACCCTGACAACACGCTTAAGAGAACACCCCGACAAAACGCTTCAGAGAACACCTCGACAACACGCTTCACTCCAAACACACGCTTCAGACAACACCCGACAACACGCTTCACCCCAACAACACACTTCACCCCAACAACACACTTCACCCCGAAAACACGCCTCACCCCAACAACACGCTTCACCCCGACAACACACTTCACCCCAACAACACGCTTCACCCGAACAACACACTTCACCCCGACAACACACTTCACCCCAACAACACACTTCACCCCGACAACACGCTTCACCCCAACAACACACTTCACCCTAACAACACGCTTCAGAGAACTTCCCAACAACAAGCTTCACCCTGACAACACGCTTCACCCTCACAACATGCATCACCCCGACAACACGCTTCACCCAGACAACACGAATCACCCCGACATCACACTTCACCCTGACAACACGCTTCACCCCGACAACATGCTTCACCCCGACAACACGCTTCACCCCAACAATACGCTTCACCCCAAAAACACCCTTCGGAGAACACCCCGACAACACGCTTCACCCCGACAACACGCTTCACCCCGACAACACGAATCACCCTGACATCACACTTTACCACAAGAACACGCTTCACCTCAACAACACGCTTCAGAGAACACCCCGACAACACGCTTCATCCCGACAACACGAATCACCCCGACAATACGCTTCAGAGAACACCCCGACATCACACTTCACCCCAACAACACACTTCACCCTGACAACACGCTTCAGAGAACACCCCGACAACACGCTTCACCCCAAACACACGCTTCAGACAACACCCGACAACACGCTTCACCCCGACAACACGCTTCACCCCAACAACACACTTCACCCTGACAACACGCTTCACCCCAACAACACACTTCACCCCGAAAACACGCTTCAGAGAACACCCCGACAACACGCTTCACCCCGACAATACGCTTCACCCCAACAACAAGCTTTACCCCAACAACAAGCATCACCCCAACAACAAGCATCACCCAGACAACACGTATCACCCCGATAACACGCTTCACCCCGACAACACGTATCCCCCCGACAACACGCTTCACTCCAACAACACGCTTCACCCTGACAACATGCTTTAGAGGACACACAAACAATAGACTTTAGACGACACGCATAAAAGAAAAATCGTTCAGAGAACACACCAACAACACGCTACAATGAACATCCTTCATAAAACACACCCACAACAGGCTTCAGAGAACTTTACAACAACTTGCCTCAAAGAACATGCTTCAGAGAACACGCTGCAAAGAAAAATTTTTTAGAGAACATACCAGCAACATGCTTTTAAGAACTTTTACAGAACACACACCAACAACACTCATCAGAGAACACGCTCCAGAGAACATGCTCCTTAGAACACGCTTCTGAAGTCACACCAACATCATGCTTTATTTGATTATTTACTGGAGTTCAACAACGGCGGTGTCCCGAAGCTATATAATCTGTAGAAGTACTGATTTAAGACATTTAGAACCTGAGCAGTACGTCTAGGTTCCAACATGTGGTGCCCACATAAACGTCTCAAACCCGATGGAGAGCTGACTTCTAACGGGACAGTTAATTACATTGCAGCCAAAAAAGTCATTCATTAAGTAAAAAAATAAAATATATAGTGAGTAAAATAATGAGCTACTATCTTCCATAGTTGTCATAGTATACTACTACAGCTAATACCACTGGTAATATTTTTTTTTCCTCCAAGCTTTTCAACCTTTCATTATTGTTGTCAGTATATATCTCACGATACACCCCAAAATTGGACCTCTGCTTTTAACCATCACCAGTTTCACTAGGAGCAGTGGGCTGCTGTCCCAGCGTGGGGGGGGCAGTTGGGAGTTAAGGGCCTTGCTCAAGGGCCCACAGTGATTCACCGTTGTTACCAGCACAGGGGATATTAATGATGATGATAAAAATAATAACAATAATAACTATGATACAACCTCCATCAGCATGGCCACTGTCATTGGCCCCACCCCTCCTGGAACAGGTGTGATGAATCCTGCTCTCCGATTGGCTGAGGTGAAGTGAACATCTCCAACTACCCGTTTACCACTCGTTTTTGTTTCGTCTGCAGGTCAGAATTCAGAGATCAGAGGGACTGACGATGCAGACTTCTGATTCATTGATGTGTGTAGTGATGGATTAAACCTGGGATGTGATTGATGCCACAGTCAATGACCACGGCCCCCTCCTTTACCCACTCTCCTTGCACCATCTCTGCTTTGCCCACCCCCACCACCAGGATTTCAGCCCGGCCCACCTGCACACAGTAAATCTGTTTTAGTGATTCATTCCAGACATGTCAAAATTATTGTGTAAAGCATAACAATGTTAACAATATTATGAACCTATAAATAAATAAATATACATATGCACACTTGCACAAACATTTGAACATATACAACTCCTTGAAAATAAATCTATATAAATAAATTAATCTGTTATAAATTCATGTGCACGAAATAAACAAATCTATAAAATAAATCTCTACCCAATGTGCACACACCTACCTATATATACATATATATACATACCTGAATACATGCACACACAAAGACCCACACATAACAAATATAACCTGCTTACATGTCTGAAAAGGGGCAGGAAGAAGTCAAACTTATTTAATCCCACTACTTCTACAATATCACAGACAGGAAATGCATCATCATGGCAAGAAAAAGTTCATTTCAAAACAAACAGCTGTAACTATGCTTCTGTTTCTCTGTGCTCTACAGCATACAAATATGATTCTTTATGTCAAAAGGTTGTCAGGAAGATTGGGGAATAAAGACTTTGTGGGTCAGACGCCAATGTGTTTTTGAGCCAACATGAAACCTAAACCAAACTAAACATGTAAATCGAAGACCCATGAACCTGATTCTGGATTGGTCAAGACTCGGGTTAACAACAACCACCATCAGAGCTGCTGACCTACAGGGTAATGATGGAAGTAGGAGGAGCTTATTAGGAATGTCCTGGAGGTAAAGAGAGTGTCTGAAGATAGAAACTGAAGGTGTGATGTTCATTGATGTTAGTTGCTCCACATGTGTGATGTGGGTCATGTTCTGGGTCTCTGGAAAGATCCTGGAGACAACTTGTGTTGTAATAGATGTTACATAAATAAAACTGAATTGAATTGAAGTGAAAAAAGGTTGGAGATGGTTGGAGTGAATACTTTCTTTCAGAAGATGAAGGAACATAGAGACATATAAGACCTGAGGAATGAGACCTCAGGAGGACCACATCTGGAGTAGTTGATGTAACCTGAAGGAGATTAGAGATTGTAATGTAGTAGTTGGGGAGAGTGGAGCCAGAAAGCACAGGGTGGAGATGTGGTGGATGACTGGTAGTTAAGGAGATGAAGACGACAAAGGCTGAGCACAGGATGAAGTGGTGGAAGCTGAAAAAGGAAGAGTCTTGTGTGGCTTTCAGGGTGGAGTTGAGACAGGATCTGGGTGGTCAGGAGGTGCTTTCAGATGACTGGACAACTGCAACTGATGGGATCAGGGAGACGGGCAGGAGAGGACTTGGAGTCATCTGGGAGGAAAGGAGACAAGGAGACTTGGTGGTGGAATGAGGAAGTGAAGAAACATGTACAGGAAAAGAGGTTAGCCAGGAAGAAGTGGGACACTGAGACACTGAAGACAGTAGATAGGAGAGCAGTGACATGCAGTGTAAGATGAAGGTAGAGGTGGCAACAGCCAAACAAAGTATGTACGATGGTTTGTATGACAGGTTGGACAGTAAGGACGGAGACACTGATCTGTACAGCTTGGTGAGAGACAGAGATGGAAAGACCTGCAGCGGGTTAGTGCAGGATAGGAAGGATAGCGATAGAAGTGTATTGACAGGAGCCAGAAGTGAGATGAGAAGATGGAAAGAGTAGTTTGAAGAGTTGATGAATGAGGAACACGAAAGAGAACTAAGAGCAGAAGAGTTGACTGTTGTGGACCAGGGGGTAGCAAAGATTAGTAAGACTGAAGAGGATGAGGCTGGAAAGACAGCTGGCCCTGTGGAGGAATGGAAGTGTCTGGGAGAGGTGTGATAGGAGTTTTGACTGGGAGGTTCAACAAGATTGTAGAAAAAGAGGAGAAGTGTGGTGGTGCTGATCTTTAAGAACAAGGGAGACGTGCAGAGTTGTGACCACTACAGGGGAATAAAGTTGATGATCCAAACCACGAGGTTATAAAAAAAGTTGTCGAAAGAGTTGTTTTAAGGTTGTTCATGGAGAAGCACAGAGATGGTCAGAAGGGCGGAGCGTTGTGTCTTTGTGGACCTTAAGAAAGCACATGGCAGGGTGCAAAGAGAGAAGCCGTATGAGGAAGTCCGGAGTAGCAAGTATGTTGAGAGAAAGTCAGAGAAACAAGACTGAGATGGTTTGGACATGTACAGAGGAAGGATAGTAAAGACAGCAGTAAAGACAGCAGTAAAAGGATGATGAGGTTAGAACTGCCAGGAGGGAGGTCTAGAAGAAGACCAAAGAGGAAGTTTATGGATGTAATGGAAGAGGACATGAAGTTAGTTGGTGTGAGAGAAGAGGATGCAGAGGACAGGGTCAGATGGAGGCAGATGACCAACTGTGGTGACCCCTGAAGGGAGCAGGAAAAGTCTCAGTGAAAAAATAGTTAATAAATATTCTGGAAGAAAAGCACTGAGCTAAAACAAGTCTGACTTATTGTAGTCAGCCGTAACGTAGTTGTGGTTGAGAATGGGCACCTGTTCAGGTAGGTCAGCTGTCTTTGAGTGACAGGTGGTGACGGTGGCATGGTTCCACAGAAGCAGGTCATGCATCGGAGCCCCAACGACTTTGCTACGACCAATGACGACGGCATGTTTCCCCGCGACAGATACACCTGGACAAAAATGAGAAGTTCATATGTGACTCAGCCCAGAGAAGGAAGGTGTGTCAGCAGCTAAGAACTGGTTCTCAGCTAAGTGGCTTCAAAGAGCAAGGTTCCTACACTGGAGAAGCGCCAATATTTTAACTGTGATAAAAAAAACACCAAAGGTTTTCTGTCTGTTACATGAGAAAATACAATAACACGAGAAGACTGTCAAAGACTCGAGAACCCGCTAAAATCAGCAACACCACAACATCCATCCATTATCTATTATTTTATCTGTTTCACGGGGGTCTGTCGGAGCCTATCCCATATCAGGCGAGAGGCAGGGTTACACCCTGGACAGGTCGCCAGTCTATCCAGGGCCACATACAAACAACCAATCACACTCACATTCACACCAGGGAGAATTTAGAAAGATCAATTAACCTACCCTGCATGTTTTTGGACTGTGGGAGGAAGCCAGAGTACCCGGAGGGAACCCATGCAAGCACGGGGAGAACATGCAAACTCCACACAGAAAGACCCACCGGGCCGGGAATCGAACCAGGAACCTTCTTGCTGTGAGGCAACAGTGCTAACCACTAAGCCACCGTGCTGCCACACCACAACATGGCAGCATCAATTCATTTCAATTCAATTTTATTTATATAGCGTCTATTACAACACAAGTTGTCTCCAGGATCTTTCCAGAGACCAGAACATGATCCCGAGCAATTATTACATGAACAACGGCAGGTAAAAACTCCCCTAGTGGAAGAAAAACCTTAAGCCAAACAGTGGAGGGAAAATCTCCCCTTTCAGGGGGAAGAAACCTGGATCAGGACATAACTATATACACTAACTATATGCTTTGTTAAACAGAAATGTTTTAAGTTTAGTTTTAAAGGTGGAGGTGGTGTCAGCCTCCTTAACCCAAACTGGAAGTTGGTTCCAGAGTGATGGTTCCTGATAACAGAAAGCCGTCCTCCAGATCTACATTTCGATACTCTAGGAAGTAAAGAAAGAATAGAATATAGAATATGGGTGATATATGGATAGACGGTGATCCAAGGGGATGAGGACTGCAGGTCAGCAAGCAGCTCCTGAGGTTCTGGTCTGCAGAACATGTACAGAAGAGAAAAAGAGGAGACCGACAAGAACAATGGACCACAATTAAGTTTATGGGATACTGTTAATAACTGAGGGTTGAGGTGAAAAAGAGACAGAGAAGACAAAGAGAAACAGAGAAGGTGAAAGGCACCACTCAGTGGATCATGTTGGTGTCCCCCTGCAGCAGGTCTACAGCAGCAGATCCAGATGAAGCTGTGTTGAAGACCAGCTGCTCCAGTCTGGTCCTGCAGCTGCAGCTGTGACTACTGGTCCTGACACACTAAAGTTTACACCAACTAGATGTTTTACTGAACACAAACGTTGAAGTTTGGTTTTAAAGGTGGAGGTGGTGTCAGCCTCCTTCACCCAAACTGGAAGTTGGTTCTATAGTGATGGTTCCTGATAGCAGAAGACCTGTTCTCCAGATCTACATCTGGATCTTCTAGGAACTACGAGTAAACCTGCACTCTGAGAACGGAGAACTCTATTAGGAACGTACGGTTCTATGAGGTCTTGCAAATATCGCGGCGCTAGGCCATTTTGGACTTTATATGCCAGTAATAAAATGTTGAACTGGATTCTCAGTTTTCCGGGGAGCCGATGGAGGAAAGCTAAAACTGGAGAGACGTGGTCTCTCTTGTTGGTTCCTGTCAGCACTCGCGCTGCTGCATTTTGGATCATCTGGAGGATCTTCAGAGAATTACTTGGACATCCAGCCAACAACACGTTACAGTAATCTAGTCTAGAAGATACGAACGCATGAATTAGTTTTCCAGCATCACTCTGGGAGAGGATGCTCCTGATCTTTGCGATATTACGGAGGTGAAAAAACGCGGTTTTACAAACCTGATTAATCTGCTGTTTAAATGACAAATCCTGATCAAAATAACTCCAAGGTTTCTCACAGTTTTACTGGAGGCCATCGCAAGACTTACCTGGCAGGGGAGATACCATGATCAAGAAGTGGCGCTGCCCTGCTAGCAGCCCCACTGCTCACTAGTGAAACTAGTTGATGGGTTAAAAGCAGAGACTAATTTCGGGGGGGCATCGTACATACAGCGTGTGCACGATGTCCACACTGACAATGAAAAGGAACAAAAAAAAAAAAAAAAAAAAGACCATCTAATCCCTTCCTGAGGTGTTTGGACCACAAACAACAACTCTGTTTTATCAGAATTTAGAAATAAAACATTAGTGAACATCCAGTCCTTGATGTCCTTAAGACACATCTGAAGTTTGTCTGATGGTTCTGTTTCATCTTCATAGACAGATACAGCTGCGTATCATCAGCATAACAATGAAAATTAATGCAGTGGTTCTGGAAAATACTTCCCAAGGGCTGCATGTATAAACTGAACAGGATTGGTCCTAGAACTGAACCCTGCGGGACACCATAGCAGACCCTTGTCTGTACAGAAGAAACCTCATGAACATGAACAAACTGGAATCTATCAGACAGATATGATTTAAACCAATCTAGAGCTGTCCCTTTAATCCCAACAACATACTCTAGTCTCTGCAGTAAAATGCTGTGATCTATAGTATCAAAAGCAGCACTGAGGTCCAGCAGAACCAGTATGGACACTAATCCATTATCTGAGGTCCAGCAGAACCAGTATGGACACTAATCCATTATCTGAGGTCCAGCAGAACCAGTATGGACACCAATCCATTATCTGAGGTCCAGCAGAACCAGTATTGACACTAATCCAATATCTGAGGTCCAGCAGAACCAGTATGGACACTAATCCATTATCTGAGGTCCAGCAGAACCAGTACAGACACTGATCCATTATCTGAGGTCCAGCAGAACCAATATGGACACTAATCCATCATCTGAGGTCCAGCAGAACCAGTATGGACACTCATCCATTATCTGAGGTCCATCAGAACCAGTATGGACACTAATCCATTATCTGAGGCCATAAGAAGGTCATTGGAGACTGGAACCAGTGCTGTTTCTGTGCTATGATGAATTCTGAAACCTGACTGAAGAACTTCAAATAGATCATTTCTATACAAATGTTCACACAGCTGCTGCAACGACTTTTTCCAGAATTTTAGAGATAAATGGAAGGTTGGAAATCAGTCTATAATTAGCTAAAATGTCTGGGTCAAGAGAAGGTTTTTTAAGTAATGGTTTGATTACTGCGACTTTAAAAGCCTGTGGCACATATCCTAAGATCAGGGACAAGTTGATCTGGTCCAGTATTGTCACACCAATAATTTCAATTCAATTCAATTCAATTTTATTTATATAGCGTCTATTACAACACAAGTTGTCTCTAGGCGCTTTCCAGAGACCCAGAACATGACCCTGAGCAATTATTACATAAACAGTGGCAGGTAAAAACTCCCCTTTAAGAGGGAAGAAACCTGGATCAGGACCTGGCTCATGAGGGGGGACCCTCCTGCCGAAGGCCAGCTCGGGTAGAGCAAGAAATAAGAAAGAATACAGATATAGAGACACCGTCAGAGGTACAAGACAGGATACAATAGTAACTATCATCAGTAGTCCAATTAGACTTCTGTGTATATGGGTGATATATGGATAGACGGTGATCCAAGGGGATAAGAGAGAAAACATTTTTAAGTAGTCGAGTTGGAATTGGGTCTAACAGACACGTGGATGATTCAGATCCATAGAGTCAGGTTAGGGAGCTCTACAGGAACCAAACAGTCTAGAGTCAGGTCAGGGAGGTCTACAGGAACCAACCAGTCTAGAGTCTGGTCAGGGAGGTCTACAGGAACCAACCAGTCTAGAGTCAGGTCAGGGAAATCTACAGGAACCGACCAGTCTAGAGTCTGGTCAGGGAGGTCTACAGGAACCAACCAGTCTAGAGTCAGGTCAGGGAGGTCTACAGGAACCAAACAGTCTAGAGTCAGGTCAGGGAGTTCTACAGGAACCAAACAGTCTAGAGTCAGCTCAGAGAGGTCAACAGGAACCAAACAGTCTAGAGTCAGGTCAGAGCATAAGGGAGTCGCCGAAGTTGAAGAAATGCCCACAGCCACTGCCGGGTGGGCGTGGCCGATTTCCTCTCTAATTCTGACAATTTTATTGCTAAAGAAGCTCATAAAGTCTTCACTACTGAGAGCTGCAGGGATGCACGACTCAACAGAGTTGTGGCTCTTTGTCAGTCTGGCTACAGTGCTGAAAAGAAAACGTGGGTTATTTTTATTATTCTCTATTAACACTGAATAATAGGCTGTTCTAGCTTTGCGAAGCGCTTTTTTATGTACTATTAGACTATCTTTCCATGCATAATAAATATCTACAGACGTACAAGAGTACCACTTTCTTTCCATTTTACGCACTTTCTGTTTTAACATACGAATATGTGAGTTAAACCAGGGAGTTCAGCTCCTACGGTCAGAGACCCTCTTTCTCAAAGGAGCAACTACATCTAAAGCTGAGTGCAACACATCTGCAGTGCTACCGACAAGGAAATCAACGTCTGCAGAGGTAGAACCGAGGTCCCAGCCCTCAACTGCTTCACTATGTTCCTCTGTAAGAAGATGAAGAGCAATGGCCTCCCTAAATTTAGTAATAGCTTTATCGGATAGACACCTGCTAAAATAATTCCTCCTATTATGCGTAACTTTGACAATGTTGAATTCAAACGTTATTAAATAGTGGTCAGATAGGAGGGAGTTTACATGTGACACTAACAGATTATCAGGTTCTTCACCGTAGACGAGGACCAGATCAGGTTCTACACCGTAGACGAGGACCAGATCAGGTTCTACACCGTAGACGAGGACCAGATCAAGAGTATGATTAAGACAATGCGTCGGTTCGTTAACTTTTTGTAAAATCCCCATCGATTCTAGAAGAGAATCAAAAGCCAACTTAAGACTGTCGTTGTCAACATCCATATGAATGTTAAAGTCGCCCACTATGATGACTTTATCTGTACTGATCAATAAACTAGATCAGAAATCTGAGAACTCAGACAGAAACTCCAGATAAGCTCCAGCAGGAGGCCGGTAAACTACCACCAACAAGACTGGCTTCTCTGATTTCCAGCTCGGCAGTTTTTTTTTTTTTTTTTTTTTTTTTTTTTTTTTTTTTGTTTTTTTTTTTTTGCCCTTGTTTGCACATATATTTATGGTTGATACCATGTTGGTATAACCGGAGTTGTATATATGCATTTTAATCTGGTAACCAAGGGTGTTTTGTGTGTGTGTGGGTGGGTGTGTGCAAGTGTGCTACCTTCACCAGCCCTCATAACAGTCAAACTATATTTTTATTGATCCCTGGAGAAATCAAACAAGATAAAAGTAAAGAAAGAGTCAGAAAGAGGGGTATAAATATCCTGCAGAGGAGGGCTAGAGTCACCGGGTGTGGAGGGTGAGGAGAGAGAGAGCAGGAGAGAGAGACGAGACAGTGGTGGTGCAATCTGGTGTCTGTGTTGTAATATTTGTCAAGGAGTTTATAATGTGTTGTTTAAGAGTAAAAGGTGGACACAAGACAATCAGGTGTTATAAGCAAAAAAGAAAACAGAGAAAAGGGGGAGGAGCTTTCTATTTACAATCACATGTCTGAGCGTTTAAGCGTTTGGGGGGGGGTTGGAGGCAGTATTGAAAAGTCATATATATATATAATAGGCATAGAAGTATTTAAATACTCATACATGTCCACATATATCAAAATAAAGTCATAAACAGAAAAGATAGATAAATAATCCATACACATTCACACACACACACACACACACACACACACACACACACACACACACACACACACACACACACACACACACACACACGCATATTCATACAATCAATGAAAATAAACCGTGGATTAATGTGTGGACATCTAAGAGTTTTGATATGCATAGGTGTAAAATACATAAGCATATGTACATGATTATACATACATACAAATATACATTGATACATGCATGTACACATGTGCCTGATTGAAAATACACATATATATATATATATAAGTAGCTATTCATATGATATACATACACATACCTTTAAATCATTGCATATAGTATATCCGTATATGCATACACTTTGCATGTTCATGTCACAATACATTTCCCAGTAATCATTTACTTACACTCATGCAACTCATATTCATACATACATACATACATACATACATACATACATACATACATACATACATACATACATACATACACCCATGCATATCATCCATATATGTATATACACACACATGCATGTATCCCCATACACCTAAATAGATACATGCACATAGGGACACAAACCTGGATACACACACACAAATACATAAACATGTACACATACACATGTATACATACACATGTACACACACACATATATACATACACATGACATGTACACATATACACACACACACACACACACACACACACACACACACGTGTGCACGTGCGTGCGTGCATGCGTGCACACATACATACACACACATACACACACACACACACACACACACACACACACACACACACACACACAGCTTTTCATACATACATATATACCACATACATTCACGCATATATACACAACCACACTCACGTATATGACTACACACACACATATACACACACATATAAACATACATCTATGTATATAAACTCACTTATTTGCACATAAATACATACAAGAATATAATAATAATAATAATAATAATAATAATAATAATAATAATAATAATAATAATAATAATAATAATACATTTTTTAATTACAACACTAATAATATTAAGTCATTTAAACACTTCCTCCTTTAAATAGTTATTCTTACAATTCCGTTGTTGGTTCCTATCGTCATCGGTCAGCGCCCCAACCCTCCCCCCAGCCCTGGGCCACCCCAGCCCCCCACGGCCGTGGCCGCAGCCAGCAGGAGGGGAGGGAGGAATCCGAGGCCGTCGATCCCACACCCTCCCTTAGTACAGACCATTACCAGCCGGAGACCCGGCAGGCTCAAGGGAACAAGGCCGCGAGGTGCCCCCAGATCCCCCGACCCCCAACATATCGAACCCCGCACGGGCTAGAAACAGTGTCCCGCCAATGCATCGGCCCCCGCCACGCGCCCCGGCGACGCGACAGCGACCCCGAACTCCAGTGGCCACGGTGCCGGACAGGCAAAGAGGGTGGGGCAGGCGGAAGGCGGGAGGAAAGAAGGACAGAGGAAGCCACAGCAGCGCGACCGGCCCAGGGGGGGCCGGGACCGCCACCACCCACCGGCCGCAGATACACATGCCCGGGAGCCGAAGCAACACGGCGGGGACACAGTCGACATCCGGAGGCAGCGCAGGAACCAGGAGAAGGAGCCCGCCGACACACCGCGACACACCCAGACCGGTGCCACACCTTCCCCGCCAGAGGTCCCCCCCAGAGGCCGGCACCAGACCCACCAACCAAGGTGCAACTCAGACCCGCCGAGGCCCGAGAAATCCCAATCGCAGGACCAGATCCCGAAGGCAAGAGCGCGGACCAGGCAGCCAGGCACCCAGAGACCCACCGGGGCCGCCCGGCACGTGTCCCCTGAAAAGCCCCACCCGACCCCCCCCCCACCCCACCTGGACCCCTCCCCTCCCATTTTTTTTTTTTAATTATTATATTAAATTTGAAATATTATATTTTCCAATGTGAGTGTGTTTGGGTGCATTAAAAACAGAAACTGGCATCTGCAGGGTGGGAACCCCCCACACATCTCAGTTCTTATGGTTAAGTTTGTGTTTTTTTTGTTGTTTTTTTTTGTCCATCCATCCATCCATCTTCTTCCGCTTATCCGGGGCCGGGTCGCGGGGGCAGAAGTCTAAGCAGGGATGCCCAGACCTCCCTCACCCCAGACACTTCCTCCAGCTCTTCCGGGGGAATCCCGAGGCGTTCCCAAGCCAGCCGAGAGACATAGTCCCTCCAGCGTGTCCTGGGTCTTCCCCGGGGTCTCGTCCCGGTGGGACATGCCTGGAACACGTCTCTAGGGAGGCGTCCAGGAGGCATCCTATACAGATGCCCAAGCCACCTCAGTTGACTCCTCTCAATGTGAAGGAGCAGCGGCTCGACCCCGAGCTCCTCCCGAATGACTGAGCTTCTCACCCTATCTTTTTTTTTTTGTTTTTTTTTTTAAATTCACCTCTTATGTAAGTATGTTTGAATGCATTAAAAACGTAAGCTGGCATCTACGGGGTGGGCACCCCCCACACATCTCAGCTCTCTCTGTTATGTTTTTTTTTTTGCATATATGAGAGGGGGGGGGGTAGCGGGGAGGGGAGGCCCGGCGAGGCCCGGGGGCCACCACCAAGCAAGCCCCGGACAGCCGGGCCGGACACATGGGACCGGACCGGCAGCACACGCCCCAACCATCAGGACCCCCCACAAAAGGGCACCAAAGAGGCCGAGTCACTCCCCCAGTCGCAGGCCAGAAACCGGTGCCGGCCCCAGCGAAGGCCACCAGGCAGGGCCGTACGGGGCCGCCACTCACCCGGGAGTTGGATGGATCCGTGCCCCACACCACCGCCAACGCCTAGTGCACCACACCCGGTAGGGATGGCAATACCCCAGCCCCCCAATGCGCGCCGCACTGCCCCCACCCCCCCAACCCCTCAACCCACCCAAACCCAAAGGCGATAGTCCTGGAGAAGCAGCAGAGAAGCGTGTAAGACTGCAGTTCTGCACCCCGGCATCAGGACGCCACAACACGCCAGCATCAGGACGCCCATCACCAGCATCAGGACGCCACAACACATCAGCATCAGGACGCCACAACACATCAGCATCAGGACGCCACAACACGCCAGCATCAGGACGCCCATCACCAGCATCAGGACGCCACAACACATCAGCATCAGGACGCCACAACACATCAGCATCAGGACGCCACAACACGCCAGCATCAGGACGCCACAACACATCAGCATCAGGACGCCACAACAGTTGCACTGGCTCCCACCATCGTGAAGTGCTTTGAACGGCTAGTCATGCATCATATCAAGGTTGCCCAGCAACACATCCAGCACCATCACACTGAACACAGGGGCCCCCCAGGGATGCGTGAACCTCCTCTGCCACCTGGCTGAGTGGTGCAGACAACAATCTCTCCCTGAACGTGGAGAAGACCAAGTAGATTGTTGCTGACTTCAGGAGACAACACACCCAGCATGCTCCTCTGACCATCAACGGTGCTGCTGTGGAGAGGGTGAGCAGCACCAAGTTCCTGGGTGTCCACATCTCAGAGGACCTCTCCTGGACTGTTAACACCACATCACTCGCCAAGAAAGCACAGCAGCGTCTCTACTTCCTCCACAAACTGCGAAGAGCCAGAGCCCCGGCCCCCATCAGGTAACTTGAGAGTAACGTCATTTCGATTCTCTGTATGAACATCACATGTGGCAGAATTGACAATAAACTTGACTTTGACTTTGACTTTGACTTTGAACACGCCAACATCGGTAGCGCCACGATCACCCAATGTTTTCAGGCAACCTGACCGCAACTGGAAAGACTGGACGACTGCTGATGGATGTCCAGAAGGGGAGACCAAAGCCTGTGGAGGGTTCGTATTCTCCCAATGGAGCCACACACCTTTCTTAGCAGACCAACACCTGTCATGGCAACAGCCCATAACTTACATTAGCTCTACAAAGATAAAGCATATCAGCTTGCCAGAGACATCGCAACGGGCAGCAAAGATCTAGACAACCTGAAATCTACTGATAAGAAGGTTGTGAGGATCATATCCCTAAGTATATGCAGTCAGATACCCTGCTCAATTCTGAGGATGAGGGTTTTAGTCAGTTATTAATGTTTAATGATGTGGTGTTATGGATAGTCCTCACACAGTTGCTATGGCAGAGGGTGCAACACAGAAATTTGAAACATGTTCAACTATGCCAGCCAGAACAGTAGATCATACCATACAAGTGCATACCAATAGTGACATTCCCACCATCAAGTGCACAACCTGTCACCACTGTGGTACGAGACAGTGACCCAAGTATATAAATTCCTACTTAAAATGTTGGCCAACACCACACCACACACAATACTGGGGAGACATCAAGTACATCCACTGCAAGACCTTCTTGGTACAGGAGAAGGCCGTGACCTGTATGCAGCAGATGGACAGGCAATACCGTATGGTGGATGAGTGGGAAGCAAAGACCAAAATCTGTCAATACAGGTAGCCTTCCTGCTCAGTCAACTGCCCTAATCCCAGCCTCTATTAGGTTCTAATGTTCTTTCAGAGATGATCAATGGCCAAAACTCCTCTGGCAATGCACTTGTTGCAATTACTACTCTCTGGCAACCAGCACTTGGTGTAGAAACAAACCAAGCAAGAGCCATGGTCAGTTTAATACAGTCCCAAACAACATCAAATCAGAGGGGGCTGAAAGAAGGTGAGCATCCCAGCTGGCAAAACAGTACATGTGCAATGCAGGGTGCCCCCTTCCTTGAACACATCTGACCCTTTAACCCTGTATGAACTCTCAGAAGGTAATGCAGCTTTAGAGGGCTGAGTGTTAGGGAGGGTCTCATAGTTGGAGTCCATCCAGCATATAGCCAAAGTCATAGTTATGGGAAAGACAGAGGCATAAACTGGTG
>CM026209.1:25965760-25980760 GCA_014839995.1 Xenentodon cancila | reverse complement strand
TACGCTGTATGTACGATACACACCGAAATTAGTCTCTGCTTTTAACCCATCAACTAGTTTCACTAGTGAGCAGTGGGCTGCTAGCAGGGCAGCGCCCCGGGGAGCAATTGGGAGTTAAGGGCCTTGCTCAGGGACCCCCAGTGATTTACCATTGTGGGCAGCCCTGGGCTTGAACCTGGGTCCTCCACACCCAAGCCCACCACTGTAACCACTAGGCCACCACTCCCCCGTGTGTAGGACCCCGTGTGTAGGATCTTATGTGTAGGATCAAAAGAGGCCCACGAAGGAAAACCTATACGGCACTGGAGGAATGTGAGTGTGTTCTCCCAGGATGCTCTGGACTATGGTCATACAAAAACTGTGCAACATGATATCCCCCTGGTGGATCCTAAGCCTTTTGGACTTCCCTATCGTAAAATTCCCCCATCACAGTGGCAAGATGTGAGGAAATTGTTGGTCGACATGGAGGAGACAGGAGTCATCAGGCCGAGTAAGAGTCTTTATGCCTCCCCGGTGGTGGTGGTGACCAAGAAAGATGGTTCATTGAGATTATGTGTTGATTACCGGAAATTAAATTCATGCAGCACAAGAGATGCATTTCCATTGCCTAGAATAGAGGAAGCGTTAGAAGCTCTGGGACAGGCAAAGTTCTTCTCCACGCTTGATCTCACGTCAGGTTATTGGCAAGTGGAAGTGGCAGAGCATGATAAACACAAGACAGCATTTAGCACTCCTATGGGGCTGTTTGAATGGCCAAGCTGCCATTCGGATTGCAGAATGCGCCCTCCACTTTCCAGAGGCTGATGACCTGTTGCTTTGGAGATTTGAATTTTACTCATCTCCTGATTTATCTCGATGACCTCATCATATTCTCCAGAACGTTTGAAGAGCATCTGGAAAGGCTGCAGTTGGTGTTCAGTAGGCCCCAGGAGCATGGCCTTAAGCTGAAGGTCTCAAAATGCCAGCTTATGAGAAAGGAAGTGCATTATTTGGGTCATTTGGTGTCTTCTGAAGGGGTCCGGACAGACCCGGAGAAGATTAGCCGTGTTCAGGACTGGGGGACGCCAACAAACCGGGGAGAGGTGTTGCAATTTTTGGGGTTTGCTGGCTACTATAGGCGGTATGTCAGTGGATACTCTGCTCTGGCTGCTCCCTTATATCGCCTCACAGCTGGGGACCCCAGACTGAAAAAGCGAAAAGGTACGAAAAGCCGGGAACCCAATCCACCGTTTATATGGACTGAGGAATGTGAGGAAGCATTCCAGGCCCTAAAAGATAGACTCACTACTGCTCCAGTACTTGGCTACCCGGATTACAGCTACAGTTTGTCCTTCAGACTGATGCCTTGGGGGAGGGGCTGGGTGCTGTGTTAGTTCAGGTCCAAGGAGGGGCAGAGAGGGTTATAGCCTTTGCCAGCAGAGGGTTGAGTCCAGCTGAGACAAGGTATCCTGCACACAAACTGGAGTTCCTGGCGCTAAAATGGGCCGTCACAGACAAATTTTATGACCACCTGTACGGACGTAGATTTACGGTCCCGATGGATAATAACCCCTTGAAATATGTCATGTCCAGTGCAAAACTGGATGCGACGGGCCAGCGGTGGGTGTCCCGGCTGGTGGCTTTTGACTTTGATGTTCAATATCGGCGGGGACAGCACAACACCAATGCGGATGCTCTCTCTCGCCTGACTCACCAGGAGGTCACTCAGGTACTACAAACATGCCCCCACCAAGTGAGAATTGGAGAGCCTGGCCCGATCATGGACGAACCCACGCAGGACTCAGGTGACCTCACAGGTCAGAGTACGCTAGACCCTGAGAAACCTGCACCAGAATCCCTTGAACTGACTGAGGCCTACAGAGATGTGGGTATGGCGTCCTTGCCCGCCATGAAAAAACAGGACATGCGTGCGGGGCAGAAGGAGGACCCAGTTATTGGTCCTTTTTTGCACTATAAAAGCCGGAACCAGAAACCGAGTCGCAGAGAGAGGATCAGTGACGGCGGTCAGGTGTGCCTTCTTTTGAAAAGAGTAGAAGAGGTTGGTGATAAGAGATGGTATAATGTACCGGCGCATCCGGGACCAACAAAGGGGAATGGTGGAGCAACTAGTGTTGCCTGAGAAGCTTCGTGAATCTGTTAAGACAGCGCTTCACGATGACTCGGGACATCTAGGTCTGGAGAGGACAGTGCAGACAGTAAGGGAGAGATTCCATTGGCCACAGATGTTTCAAGACATTAAGGCTTGGTGTGAGAAGTGTGAGAGATGCTGTCTTCGAAAGACACCAACAGCTGGAGCCAGGGCCCCCCTAGTCAGCATTCACAGTAGTGCACCGATGGAGCTTATATGTGTGGATTTTCTGGCACTGGAAAAGTCGAGGGGTGGCATAGAAAATGTCCTCATTGTCACAGACCACTTCTCACGCTACGCACAGGCATACCCCACCAAAGATCAAAAGGCTACCACGGTGGCCAGAGTGCTGTGGAGAAATTTCTTCTGTCAGTTTGGGTTCCCAGCTAAATTGCACACAGATCAAGGACACAATTTTGAAAGTGCTGTGGTGAAGGAGCTGTGTAGGTGTACAGGCATCATCAAAACTCACACAACCCCCTAACACCCCCAGGGCAACGGTGTTACAGAGAGATTCAACCGCACTCTCATGGACATGCTTGGGACCTTAGAACCTCACCTTAAGCCAAGGTGGCATGAGCATCTGGATGCAATGACGCATGCCTACAATTGTATACGACATGACTCTGCTGGGTACACGCCGTATTACCTTATGTTTGGCAGGCATCCCAGACTCCCTGTGGACCTGATCTTCAGGTTTCAGACGATGCATGAGCCAAGCGAATATAGTGAGTATGTCCAGACGCTGCATGACTGTCTGTCACAGGCATATACTCGGGCTAATCAGACCTCTCGCCAGGCCAAGGGCCGACAGAAAAAATACTGTAGCGTTCCTCAAAAACGAATACTGAAGCAGGCTTACCACAAAAAAAGGTTGGTTTATTCTTTAACAGTCACTCACGTCCGTAACCATCCGCCATTTTCCACACACTCCCTCACTCACCCACCCGCTTCCCGTCTTTCTCACTCTCCCGCCCCCCGGACCTCTCCCATCCTATCAGATCCTCGTTTGAACTTATAACAATTATTGCACCCTTAACATCTATGGTAACAGAGCAGCTTAACATCTACCCACAACATGAACAATACAGAACACAGGAATGCTACACTGCCCCCCCCTTTACAAAGTCCCTCGTCCCGAGGGACAGCAGAAAAAGTCCTTGAGGTAACCTGGTGGTTTCCTTTGCCTCCGAGGCCTCCTCAGAGTTAGAATGTGGGGTTGTGCCTGGGTTTCTGGGACATCCAGCTGAGGAGTGGGGGTAGAAGTCGGGGAGGGAGCAGAAGGAGAGGGTTGTTGAATGGGGCCAGCGTGCATGTGGTTTGGTGCCACTTTTCTTGGAGAGTGTGTCGGGGGTCCAGAGAGCTGCTGGAGCTGGGCATCACCTCTGTAGGGAGCGAGCCTGTCCAGGTGGAGGACCTTCCGTCTCCCCCTAGGTGGGAGTCGGACCCTGTACACCACCTCCCCCAGCACCTCCAACACTTCACAAGGTCCGACCCAGTGGCAGTCCAGCTTGGGGCACCGACCTTTCCTCCGTTTAGGACTATACACCCACACCAGGTTTCCCGCTTCAAAGCCCTTCCCTCTGGCCCTCACGTCATAGTTCCTCTTCTGTCGTATGCCCGCTTTCTGCAGCTGATCACGGGCAAATGCGTGTGCAGAGTCCATCCGGTCCTGGAGTCTCCTGGCATACTCTGGTCCCGGTGGGACTGTTGGTGCATCTGGGGGTTTGCCAAAGGCCATTTCTGCTGGTGTCCATAGCTCCCGTCCCAACATCAACAGAGCAGGAGTGCACAATGTAGAATCCTGCACAGCCGACCTGTAGGCCAAAAGAACAAGGGGTAAGTAAGCGTCCCAATCCCGTTGGTGTTCGGCTGTGAGGATGGCGAGTTGTTTTGCCAAAGTTTTGTTGAACCGTTCGACTAATCCATCGCTCTGGGGGTGCAAAGGCGTGGTCCGAGTCTTTTGAATGCCCAGCTGTTTACACATAGCACGGAATACGGCAGATTCAAAATTCCTGCCTTGATCGCTATGGATGACTTCCGCTGCTCCGAATCTGGCAAACATTCCGGCCACCAACGCATCCGCCACTGTTGCTGCTTCCTGGTCCGGTATGGCATATGCCTCGGGCCATTTTGTAAAATAGTCCATGGCTACCAGTACGTAGCGGTTGCCTTGGTCTGTGCGGGGAAAGGGGCCCATAATGTCCACTGCTACCCTCTCCATTGGGGCTCCCACAGCCAGCTGCTGGAGCTGGCCACGTGACTGATCTGGCGGACCCTTGTATGCTGTACAGAGATCACAGCGACGACAAAAGTCTTCTACGTCTCTTCTTAACTGGCCCCAGTAAAACCCTTGTCGGAGTCGTCGAAGGGTTTTTGAAACTCCAAAGTGACCAGCTCCTGTCGTTCCATGACAGGCTTCTAGAACAGATTGTTTTAGTGACCTGGGGACAACAATCTGCCACCTCTCCTCCCCTGTTGCTGGTTCCTTCCAGGCTCTCTGAAGTACCCCATCCTTCACCCGTAGAGCCCTGAACTTTCCAAACAGTCCTTTGGCGGCAGGTGAGCACCCGGCTACCTCGTCCCAGCTTGGCTTCCGCCCCGCCTCTACCCGCTGCAGCACTGGTTCCAGGTCAGCATCCCGTTCCTGCTGAGCTCGCCATTCAAGCGGGCTGACAAGTTGTGCTGTTCTGCAGACCGGCTCATCTCCCTCGTCTACGGGACCCACCTCTTCGACGCGGAGCTCTGCCTCTCGGGCCTCCCTCTTTTCGCAGTATCGGCACCCGTGAGAACCACAGGGTCGCCGGGACATGGCATCAGCATTGGCATGGTGAGCTCCTGCTCTGTACTCTATTTGGAAGGTGTACGGTGCCAGCTCCTCCAGCCACCATGCAATCTGTCCTTCTGGCTCCTTAAAGGATACCAACCATTGCAGTGCTGAGTGGTCAGTACGAACAGTGAAGGGTAGTCCACACAGGTAATATCTAAAATGGCCAACTGCTCTCACAATGGCAAGGAGTTCTCTGCGCGTTACGCAGTAGCGCCTCTCTGCTTTGTTAAAAGTGCGACTGAAGTACGCCACCACTCTCTCCCCATCTGGTCCAACCTGGCTCAATACTGCCCCCATTCCTACCTCGCTGGCATCCGTATCCAGAATGAATGGAAGACTGGGGTCCAGGGGGGTAAGGATGGGCGACTCAGTCAGAGCTTTCTTCAGGGAGCCAACGGCCTGCTCACACTCCGGTGTCCAGGTAAAGTCCATGTCTTTTCTCTGTAGGCAGAACAAGGGTGCAGCTATACAAGAGACGCCACGCACAAATCGTCTGTAGTAGGAAGCCAGGCCGATGAAGCTCTTTAGCTCACGTAGATTGGAGGGGGTTGGCCAGTCTCTCACTGTTTGCACTTTCTCCTCTAGTGTGCTAATGCCCTCTCCCCCAATCCTGTGCCCCAGAAACTCAAGCTCTCTTTGCATGAAGGAGCATTTGTCAGGGTGGAGTTTCAGACCAGCTGCTGCTATTCTCCGTAGAACCCGTCGCAGAGACCCCAACGCCGTCTCAAAGGAGCTCCCGTGGACCAGGATGTCATCCAAGTAAACCAGGCATTCCTGTCGAGGAGTGTCGACCAGCACCTTCTCCATTAAACGTTCAAAGGTGGCCGGGGCGTTGCACAGACCAAACGGCAGAACTCAAAACTGCCAAAGCCCCCTACCCGTACAGAACGCAGTCTTTTGTCTTGCCCCAGGGCTGAGGGGCACCTGCCAGTATCCACTCCGTAAGTCCAAGGAGGAGAACCACGAAGAACCAGACACCAAGTCCAAGGACTCATCAATGCGGGGCAATGGATAAGAGTCTTTCCTGGTCACCCCATTCAGCGGTCTGTAGTCCACGCAGAACCTCATTTTTGAGGACTTTTTCTTGTTAACCATCACAACTCCCGAGGCCCAGGGACTATCCGAGGGCTCAATGATGCCGGCCTTAAGCATCTCCTCTATGGCATTGTCAGCAGCCACCTGGTGTGCCAACGGAAGACGGCGGGGGCGTGTCCTGATGGGCCGTGCATCGCCGGTAGTAATGTCGTGCTGGACCAAGTGTGTCAAGCCAACTTCCTCTTCCAACAGCGCAAAGGTATCCTTAAACTCAACCAACAACTGCCACAGCTCCTCCCGCTGTCCAAGGTCTAAGTTGTCGCAGCTGCGTTGCCACACCCGTCTTATTTCTGCCAATCTGTCCAACTTCTCTACCGACGGCTCACGGGCTGGGGCAGGGGGTTGTGCAACAGTCGGGGATTGGGGGAGGGGAAGGAGTGGCAAAGTTTGACATGGGGAGCCCGACCGATGATTTGCTCCTCTCACCCTGGCAGCTGGCGGTTGCTGTCCTGGGACCTGCGTAGAACGCACCAATGCAACTGTGGGTTCCCCGGGAAAGGCCAGTGTGTTTTTTCCCAGATCAAGCACGCAGCTGGCAGCCCGCAGAAAGTCCAGCCCCAATATGCAGGGGTCCTGTACCGCTGCAACCCACACCTTAAAATCCACAGAAAGTTCCCCGATCCGTATGGTCACTGTACCCTTCCCCAGCATAGGGGCAAGCTCTCCAGTCACCGTCCGCAGTTTCACCACAGTAGGCTCCAGCTGTGTTCCCACTGGGACCAGGTCAGGTCTCAAAAGCGTAGCCGTGGAGCCGCTGTCAATTAGAGCTATGCAAGGGGACCCCGCTAGGGTGACAGGTACGTGACAAAAGTCCCCTTTTTGGGTCCAGCCCACCACCCTCAATGACTCCGTGTCATCGTCTGCCTTTGGGTACAGTGGAACCCCGTTAACTCTGTTCAGTTGGGCGTCGACCCGGGGAAGCGAGGCGGGGGGGGGACGCAGAGTTAGGGGCCTGCGTCGTCCCATCTACACAGGCCCTGAGTCGTTTCCCTGCACACCAGCCCGCTTTGGACATCGTCTGCTTATGTGGCCAGTTTGGCCGCACACCCAGCAAACGGGGGGGCCCTGTCCGGAGCGGTTGTTGAGTTTGCTGAGTCTGCGTGTACCACGGTCCTCACAACTGGACCGCTTCCGGCGGAGTAATCCTCTACTGCTGCCGCTCCCACCATTTCTCGTTCCAGGGCGAGCTCCAGAGCCTCCTGCAGACTAGAGGGGTGTGCGAGCTGTGTCTGCATCCGCAGCTCTCTGGGGTGTATGGCTCTGATGAACTGATCCCTGGCCAGTTCACTCTGTACGTCAGCCGGCATGTGGGCATATGCTCTTCTTGTTAGAGTTTCAATGTCATTGGCCAATACGCGGAGGGGCTCGCCGTCATGTCTCAGTCTATTTGCCAACTCCGAACGAAGAACACTGGGCCTGCAACACTGTCCAAACCGCCGCTGTAGAGTGCTGACCAGAGCCGTATAATCACCCCTTTCCGCGGGGCTAAGCAGTAGCAGGCAGGTTAGTGCTTCATCCGTAAGGCACATGGCCAGCTGCAAAGCTTTGACATCGCTCGACCAGTCTGCGGCCCGCGCCAAGAGTTCAAACTGGGCATGAAAGGCCTCCCAATCCGCTTTACCGGAGTATTTCGGAGTTTTCACCTGGAGTTGGCCCAACATGGCGCCGCCGTCTTTGGTCACATTTTGCCTGACGTCACAATCCGCGGGAACGTTCGCGCCGGCGCTGGCTCCCTCGCCGAAGCCGGCGTCAGCGGCTAGCTTCCTGGCTGATTGTTTCAGACGGGCCACGTGTTCCGCAGCATGGCTCAATCCCATCAGGTGGCCCGAAAGACCAGCGCTATCATCGTACGTCGTCTCCTCCTTCACTCTGAGACGAGCATCGGCACTTCTCCGCGGCGTCGCCATCCCCCTTACTAAGTCGCAAAGCACAGCGAGCACGTTCGGGCTAGCTACGGTTAGCGGCGTCGCGAGTCAGAACCCGAGTTTCTTCTCCCTCTTATTGGCTATGTTTTACTTCTGACACCAATGTAGCGTTCCTCAAAAACGAATGCTGAAGCAGACTTACCACAAAAAAAGGTTGGTTTATTCTTGAACAGTCACTCACGTCCGTAACCATCCGTCATTTTCCACACACTCCCTCACTCACCCACCCGCTTCCCGTCTTTCTCACTCTCCCGCCCCCCGGACCTCTCCCATCCTATCAGATCCTCGTTTGAACTTATAACAATTATTGCACCCTTAACATCTATGGTAACAGAGCAGCTTAACATCTACCCACAACATGAACAATACAGAACACAGGAATGCTACAATACTATGACCAGAAAGCAAAGAACCAAGTCTTTGTGCCAGGTGACAGAGTTCTTGTTAAAGTGTGCCATGTGGATGGATGGCAGAAACTAGGCGATAAGTTGGAGCCTAGGCCATACACTGTAATAAAGAAACAGCCCAACATCCCGGTGTATGTGGTGAAATCAGAAGATGGATCAGAAGATGAAATCAGAAGATGGTGAGGCTGAAAGAGTTGCTCACCAAAACCTCCTAACGCAATGTATGTTTTTCCCTATGGAATCCAGTAGGGAGGTGCTAAATGAGGAACCTGAATCTGTGGCTGTAGTGGATGAGATGGGGAAGGACGTTGAGGACATGATGGAACAGCTTGCTGAAGGGGCAATACCGAGAGTGGACTACGAAGTAGAGCAGACGGAGGATGAGGAGGAAGTGGAGGGACAAGCCACGGTTGGGGGACATAACTGGCAGCCAATACCGAGCGGTCCAAGGAGGAATGCTCCGAGAAATCGGCATCCCCCCAAAAAACTTTGCTATGACCTACGAACTGTGGGAACGGAAAACATCGAACAGAAGATAACACGAGTATGGCTGGTGTGGCAGAGGGCCGGAGTGAGCAGGACAGCTACACGCCAGTAGAACGGACTAGCGGGAGGACTTAGTTTGATGGGCAGTGTTTCCAGTGGTGTATGGGTTTTGATCTGTGTGTGGAGTGTTGGTTTGTTCTATGTTATGTAGTCCGATGACTGGGACGCCATCTAGTAAAGAAGGGGTGGATGTAAGGCAGTGGTTAAGTGAGTAGACAGGGGGTGCTATGGGGCTGGGAGAGTTTATTGACTGGATGCTTGTTTGCTAATTTATCCCTTACGGGACACCATAGTAGGAGTTTTTCTTACTGTGGGCAGCGTGCGCCTAATCAGTGTTTGTTTGCGGTTTGGAAGGTGATGCCTGTGGAGCTGTCGGCTGACCAACTTCGAATAAATGGTGCGGTCTGAGCCACGCCCTTGAGCACCGTGTGTTTGACTCTTGATTCGTCAGAACATTCCAGACAACAACCATACCAACAAAACACAACGCAGAGTCATCGGAGTGTACAGGGAGGCACGGAGCCCGCACAGCCTGGGTTACACGCGCACATGCACACACAGACACACACAGACAGTATGGTAATATGCTTTTCTACATCTGTAAGTGAACTTTAAACTGTCATAAAGAGACAATTCTCTCGCAGGTTAATATTCCAGCTTCAGGAAGCACTTCGACCAAAGCGTTCAGCTGGAATTCTTTCTTTGTCCCAGTATACGTGCATGTCAAACTGGATTCAGTTGAAGGAAAGTAAGTCCCATCCTGCCATTACAGGTACCCCAAAGCCACTTTAAGCTTGTTAATGCTGAGTTTTTCCAGGTGACCTTGTACACCTGCGTCCGAACAACAGATATACAGTTGAACGGAAGCCTGACAGACTTGCACTTTAATTTAATAATTCAACAGAATAGTTTTAAAACAAAATAATCTTAGTCATGTCAATGCACTGACTGGAAGTCGTTGAGGGTAAAACAGGAAACACTGACCCGTCCACGTCCTTGTCTGGCGACACAGAGTTGGTGATGAGCTCAGTGTTAATGTGGTTGACGGAGTCCAGAGGCAGCTGGACAATCAGACCGTGGATGGACGCGTTGTTGTTGACGGACAGAATGCTCTGCAGCAGCTGAGGGTTAACAGGAAATGGGAAGCGTCAGTCCTCCAATAATGAACATCAGTCAAAGATGACGAAGGGTTTCCTCCCACCTCGTCCTGAGTCGCCGTGTTTGGCAGCCGCACATGTTTGGCGTCGATGCCAATCTGAAGAAAGGAAGTCAAGAGTCAGTGAGGCTGTAGTTACGCGGGCTTGTGTTTGGCATCTTGTCCTGGTCCTTCATCGTGCTCCTCATTAGGCTGGCCCTCCGGACCGGCCCAGAACCCTCCGGACCGGCCCAGAACCCTCCAGACCAGACCACTCCAGCCCGGCCCAGAACCCTCCGGACCGGCCCAGAACCCTGCAGACCGGCCCAGAACCCTAATGCGCCAGCCCAGAACCCTCCGGACCGGCCCAGAACCCTCCAGACCAGACCACTCCAGCCCAGCCCAGAACCCTCCTGACCGGCCCAGAACCCTCCAGACCAGACTACTCCAACCCAGCCCAGAACCCTAATGGGCCAGCCCAGAACCCTCAGGACCGGCCCAGAACCCTCAGGACCGGCCCAGAACCCTCCAGACCAGCCCACAACCCTCAGGACCAGGACATTACTGAAGGGACACCGTCTCTGGGGTCACACGGTCAGGGTTTCTCATTTATTTAAATATTTTTCTTTGTCGATGTTGATTCTGAAGTTATTTCATGCATGAATGTGGATCAAAACATTTGAGATGGGCCCAACTGTAGTTCTTACAAACACATTCTCTGACAGTAATTAATTCAAGGGACCATTGGAACATTTTCCATGACTGAATTAAGTAAAAATGTCCAAGTAAAATGTATGAAAAAGGGAGACAATAAATAGCGGAAGCAGACACGTTTCTGTCTAATGAAGAAAAGTCTGTTTCGTTTGAAGCGTACTAAGGCGGCTTCGGCTGTTGCATGTCTGCCACATCTCTACAGTCGTGACGTAAGTGTTCTTGCAGTTGCCGTACAAGCGGCCCTTAGACACAACCCGTGATCCAGATTTGACTCAGATGAAACCGTCTGATGTCTTTCTTCTGTTGACTCCATTAGTGTCAGGTTTGTGTTCAAATTATGTTAAATTATTGACGGCAGATGATTGAATGAATTTGGTTTGATCAAATGTCTGCTACAGTTTAGTTGTTTCTGGTTATTTTCTTATATTTGAACAGGTTGCTGGGATTGGCGTGATCTCCAGAGATGCATCGTGGTACCAGCCATCACCAGAAGGTTCTCACCTCGGCTGCAGCCTTCAGTTTGGTGCTGATGTACAGATTGGAGTCATCTCTGTCGCCGAGCTGAAACGCGCACACACATCACAGACCATCAGCGTCAAACACACACCTGAGTCCCTGTACCTGTCTGCAGTAATGACACGGTTGTCACTAGCAGAGGGAGCCAGCGGCCCCTGCAGCGGGTCCATAATTACTAGGACCTGAACATGCACGTGGCCTTGTCAGGGACAGAAAGATTCAAAGAAATGCGTGAAAGGATTTGTAAGCGTGCACACCATCTGTTCCAGGGATGATAATGATTATATTTTTTACAAAATAACTGGAATGTAATTAAAAGGTGAAACACTAAAAGTCTCTGTGTAAAAGTCTCTCAAACAGGCTTTAAAATGTACAAATTTCAACGATGGTCAACAGTTTCTGGTCTGGGTCAGAATCACATCACATTCCAGTCTGATGAGGTTGTTGGTTCGTCCAGCAGGTCTTGCCAGAGTCTCACTTTCTCAAGTGTTTCTGACTCACCTGTAAGACCACCAGGCTGGGTCTGAAGCCAGAGAACTGACTCTTCATGGCCTCCACCTCCTTCTTCAGCCTTTCCCTCACCAACCTGCACACATCAAGATGACAGTGAGGCAAGCACTCGGACCAAACACAGTGGGAGGAACCTGGAGTAACTAGGAGGGACTATAAGGCTTCAGAGAAACAAGGACGAACTGGGAGTAACTCTGGGAAACAAGGGGGAAACCATAAGCAGCTTGAAGAGACTGGAAGAAAATCTGGGGGGGGAATCAGAGGAACTGGGAGATAATCAGGGAAAATTTGGAGGAACTGAAAGTAACCTCAGCCTCCCTGGGAAAGTCTACTCCAGGATACTGGAGAGGAGAATTCGGCCGATAGTCGAACCTCGGATTCAGGAGGAACAATGCGGTTTTCGTCCTGGTCGTGGAACACTGGACCAGCTCTATACCCTCTGCAGGGTGCTGGAGGGTTCATGGGAGTATGCCCAACCAGTCTACATGTGTTTTGTGGATCTGGAGAAAGCATTTGACCGTGTCCCTCGTGGTATCCTGTGGGAGGTGCTCCGTGAGTATGGGGTCCGGGGCCCTTTGCTATGGGCTGTTCGGTCTCTGTACGACCGGAGCAGGAGTTTGGTTCGCATTGCCGGAAATAAGTCAGACCTGTTTCCGGTGCATGTTGGACTCCGGCAGGGCTGCCCTCTGTCACCGATCCTGTTCATAATTTTTATGGACAGGATTTCTAGGCGTAGCCAGGGACCGGAGGGGGTCCAGTTTGGGAACCACAAGATTTCATCTCTGCTTTTTGCGGATGATGTTGTCATGTTGGCTTCATCGAGCCAGGACCTACAGCATGCACTGGGACGGTTTGCAACCGAGTGCGAAGCGGCTGGGATGAGAATCAGCACCTCTAAATCCGAGGCCATGGTTCTCGACCGGAAAAAGGTGGCTTGCCCCCTCCGGGTAGGTGGAGAGGTCCTGCCTCAAGTGGAGGAGTTTAAGTATCTCGGGATCTTGTTCACGAGTGAGGGAAAGATGGAGCGTGAGATTGACAGGCGGATTGGTGCAGCGTCTGCAGTTATGCAGTCGTTGTACCGAACTGTCGTGGTGAAGAAGGAGCTGAGTCGTAAGGCAAAGCTCTCAATTTACCGGTCAATCTACGCTCCCACCCTCACCTATGGCCATGAACTTTGGGTATTGACCGAAAGGACAAGATCACGGATACAAGCGGCCGAAATGAGTTTCCTCCGCTGGGAACGCCTCGGGATTCCCCCGGAAGAGCTGGGGGAAGTGTCTGGGGTGAGGAAGGTCTGGGCATCCCTGCTTAGACTTCTGCCCCCGCGACCCGGCCCCGGATAAGCGGAAGAAGATGGATGGATGGATGAAAGTAACCCTGGGGAACAAGGGGGCTTGGAGAAACAGAGAAGGACTTGGAAGGCCTGTGAGGGAATGAGGGTCACAGAATGACTCACTTATTGCAGCATTTGCAGTGATGCGGATGCTGCATCTGTCTGTAATGGTGAAGAGGGACTTTTATGGTTTACTAGTCAGTCTTTTGTTCCCAACCTCACCTATGGTCACGAGGCATGGGTAGTGACCGAAACCAAACTTGCGGATACAAGCAGCTGAAACATCTTCCATGACCATGCCTTTTTCACTGCAGGGTGTCTGCATTTTCTAGTAGAGACAAAAATAGTTCAGTTATCCAGGTGGAGCTCAGAGTAGAGTCGCTGCTTCTCCACATCGAGAGGATTCATATGAGGTGGTTCGGATATCTGGTTAGGATGCCTTCTGGATGGCTCCATTATGTTTTCTGGAGACATTTAACTGTGAGGAGATCCTGGACATACTGGAGGAATTATATTTATCAGCTGGCCTGGAAATGCCTTGGGATACCACTGTGGTATCCCAAGGCGGATGGATGGATGGATGGATGGATGGATGGATGGATGGATGGATGGATGGATGGATGGATGGATGGATGGATGACTCAGTAGGACTGGGAGGGGCTTGAAGGGGAATGTAGTGCCTGGGAGGTACTGGAAAGCATTCGGGGTCTTGGAATGACTTGGAAAGACAGGGACGGATTTAAAAAGACTGAGATAAAACAGCCCGGAAAGGATTTAGTGTGACAGGGGTGATGACCTACATGGATGTCTTGTTGCCAGAGATGACAGTTGCCATGAAGCGGCTGCTTCCATAGTTACCAGAGGCTCCAAAGCGAAGTGAGCAGGCTGCCAAGGAAAACATCACTGTGAATGAAAGAAAGATGGCCATGAAGAAACTACCTGCCATGACCTGGAATCACCTAAAAAAAACACAGTAGAAACACCTGGAACCTTTACACTGCTGCTGATTTTTAATAATTTGATTGATGAACATATGGTCCTATACTTATGAAATTACCATTTATGAAATTTTATACATACAAATTGGTTCATAAGTTCATAAGCATAATTAAATGATGCAGTTCGCTGGAAGGTCAGAGGAAAAGAACCTTTGTGTTGGAAGACATCAGATGTAACAACATTCAAGTCTCTCTCTCAAAAGAAAAAAAAATACCTCAAAGACAGGGTTTACCTTTATAATGTAGAGGTGCACTTCTATTATTATCAAAATTACCAAAGGAAAGTTATAAAATAAAAACAAAATCAATGACCCCAGGACTAGTAGAGCTAAAACCAGGAAAAGTAGAGCTAAAATAAGGACTAGGAAAGAAAAAATCAAGACAAGAGCTAAAATCAGGACTAGTAGAGCAAAAATCCAGACTAGTAGAGCTAAAATCAGGAGTAGGAGAGCTAAAATCAGGACTAGTAGAGCTAAAATCAGGACTAGAATAGCTGAAACCAGGACTAGTAGAGCAAAAATCTGGATTAGTAGGCTAAAATCAGGACTACTAGAGCAAAAATCAGGAGTAGGAGAGCTAAAATCAGGACTAGGAGAGCTAAAATCAGGAGTAGGAGAGCTAAAATCAGGACTAGAATAGCTGAAACCAGGACTAGAAGAGCTAAAATCCGGACTAGAATAGCTGGAACCAGGACTAGAAGAGCTAAAACCAAGACTAGTAGAGCTAAAAGCAAGACTAGTAGAGCTAAAATCAGGGCAAGAAGAGCAAAAATCAAGACTAGAAGAGCTAAAATCCGGACTAGAATAGCTGAAACCAGGACTAGAAGAGCTAAAACCAAGACTAGTAGAGCTAAAATCAGGACT
>CM026209.1:25906489-25965260 GCA_014839995.1 Xenentodon cancila | reverse complement strand
CACGTCAGGTAGTTTCTGACCGTGGGACACAGTTCACCAGCAATGAGATGGCTAATCTTTGTAAGATCTGGGGGGTGACGCAGAAGTTCACCACCAGTTATCATCCACAAGCCAATCTCACCGAGCGTTCCAACCGAACCATCAAAACGATGATTGCCTCTTACGTTGGGGACCAACATAGAAACTGGGACCAGTTGGTCAAGGAATTCCGCTTTGCAATAAATTCTGCCTATCATGAGACCACGGGCCATACACTGGCAGAGTTAGCGCTTGGAAGAACGCTAAAAGGTCCCCTAGAAAGAATCATTTGCTCCCCGCCTACTCCACTACAACCCCTATACTCATTTCTGGAACGGCAAAAACAAATGATTGATCAAGTTAAGAAGAGAGTCGAAGTGTGTCAGACCAGACAGGCCAAATATTACAATACCCGCAGAAGGGCTGTACAACTTCTGCCGGGAGACTTGGTATGGGTTCGTACGCATCCACTTTCCAAAGCCTCCGATAACTTCTCATCTAAGCTTGCGCCCAAATGGTCGGGACCGGCTACGGTGAGGAAAAAACTTGGTCCGGTCAATTACCATATTCAGTGGAATGACCAACAAAAGAAGATGGACACAGTCAACATTGTCAATTTAAAGCCTTACTTTGGGGGTTCAGCCTCCGGTACCTCTGGCTGGGGGGGGGGGGATCTGTGACGCGGTCACATGTATGTATCACTGTCTGTAAATATTGTTTGTTTTTTCGGTGGTACAAATGTAAGGTGTACAGTTTGTATGCACAATTTGTGTCTCGCTGGGAAAGGGAGTAGAAAAGAAGGATACCCCTTTAAATCAGTTGCACCATGTGACTATGTGGCAGGTACACCTGTAATTATTGGAAATGGGAAACAGGTGTGGACAAAAGGAGGGATAAAAAGCGTGTGGGTGTGTATGACACCGGGGGGCATGAGGAGTAGGTGAGAGCCACTGAACACAGGACCTTAGCAAAAGGACGCCTGGCATTCCATTTGGGTGCGGGAGCTGAGGAAACTATTAGGAAACTGCACCTGGGCTGCGCACCAGGCTTACCCTCTACAGGAAACGCTGGAAGGAGCGGAGGATTCCGACCTTCCTCCAGAGCAACTCAAAGTGGATTACAGCCTCCGCGGATCCGGTGAGAGCGTTGCAGTTTTTGATGATTTTTTTGTTTTTTTTGTGATTTCCCTTCTAAACAAAGGATGGATTATTTTTGGTACACTTTGGGAAAAGAACTTGGATTTGGGCACAATTGAACCTTCGGGATACCTCACATGGACAAAGGGAATCCATAAGGTAGTTGTCATTGTTTGGGTGATTTGTCAGTCATAATATGCAGCTTGTACAGGATATTGGGATTAAAACGGCGTGAAATATCTTTCATGTTTGTATGCAGTATTTTTACAAAGCCTTCTTAGAGTCTCTTCTTTTTTTTTTTGTGGTAACACTGTCCTTTAAGGAAATTATTGGGCAACTTGTTACAAGTAAGCAGCTCCTGAAGTTCTGGTCTGCAGAACATGTACAGAAGAGAAAAAGAGGAGAAAGACAAGAACTACAAGAACAATGAAACACAATAAAGTTTATGGGATACTGTTAATAACTGAGGGTTGAGGTGAAGAAGAGACAGAGAAACAGAGAAGTTGAAGGCACCACTCAGTGGATCATGTTGGTGTCCCCCTGCAGCAGGTCTACAGCAGCAGATCCAGATGAAGCTGTGTTGAAGACCAGCTGCTCCAGTCTGGTCCTGCAGCTGCAGCTGTGACTACTGGTCCTGACACACTAAAGTTTACACCAACTAGATGTTTTACTGAACACAAACGTTTGAAGGTTGGTTTTAAAGGTGGAGGTGGTGTCAGCCTCCTTCACCCAAACTGGAAGCTGGTTCCAGAGTGATGGTTCCTGATAGCAGAAGACCCGTCCTCCAGATCTACATCTGGATCTTCTAGGAACTACGAGTAAACCTGCACCCTGAGAATGGAGAGCTCTATTAGGAACATGAGGAACCATCAGGTCTTGGAGGGAACCAGGAGTTTGGATGTTTAGGACTTTATAACAAGTAATAAAATGTTGAACTGGATTCTCAGTTTTCCGGGGAGCCAGTGGAGGGAAGCTAAAACTGGAGAGACGTGGTCTCTCTTGTTGATTCCTGTCAGCATTCCCGCTGCTGCATTTTGGATCATCTGGAGGATCTTCAGAGAATTACTTGGACATCCAGCCAACAACACATTACAGTAATCTAGTCTAGAAGATACGAACGTGTGAATTAGTTTTCCAGCATCACTCTGGGAGAGGATGCTCCTGATCTTTGAGATATTACGGAGGTGGAAAAACTCAGTTTTACAAACCTGATTAATTTGCTGTTTAAATGACAAATCCTGATCAAAATAACTCCAAGGTTTCTCACAGTTTTACTGGAGGCCATCGCAAGACCATCTAATCCCTTCCTGAGGTGTTTGGACCACAAACAACAACCTCTGTTTTATCAGAATTTAGTAGCAAAAAATGTCTGGACATCCAGTCCTTGATGTCCTTAAGACACATCTGAAGTTTCTCTGATGGTTCTGTTTCATCTTCATAGACAGATACAGCTGCGTATCATCAGCATAACAATGAACATTAATGCTGTGGTTCTGGATAAAACTTCCTAAGGACTGCATGTATAAACTGAACACGATTGGCCCTAGAACTGAACCCTGCAGGACACCATAGCAGACCCTTGTCTGTACTGAAGAAACCTCATGAACATGAACAAACTGGAATCTAACAGGCAGATATGATTTAAACCAATCTAGAGCTGTCCCTTTAATCCCAACAACATACTCTAGTCTCTGCAGTAAAATGCTGTGATCTATAGTATCAAAAGCAGCACTGAGGTCCAGCAGAACCAGTATGGACACTAACCCATTATCTGAGGTCCAGCAGAACCAGTATGGACACTAACACATTATCTGAGGTCCAGCAGAACCAGTATGGACACTAACACATTATCTGAGGTCCAGCAGAACCAGTACAGACACTAATCCATCATCTGAGGTCCAGCAGAACCAGTACAGACACTAATCCATCATCTGAGGTCCAGCAGAACCAGTACGGACACTAATCCATCATCTGAGGTCAAGCAGAACCAGTACGGACACTAATCCATTATCTGAGGTCCAGCAGAACCAGTACGGACACTAACACATTATCTGAGGTCCAGCAGAACCAGTATGGACACTAATTTTTTTTTTTTTTTCTTTCCTTTCTTGTCAGTGTGGACATCGTGCACACACTGTATGTACGATGCACACCGAAATTAGTCTCTGCTTTTAACCCTTACACACACACACATACACACATACACACACACACACAGATCAACTAGTTTCACTAGTGAGCAGTGGGGCTGCAAGCAGGGCAGCTAAGGGCCTTGCTCAGGGGCCCCCAGTGATTTACCATTGTGGGCAGCCCTGGGCTTGAACCTGGGTCCTCCACGCCCACCACTGTAACCACTAGGCCACCACTCCCATAATCCATTATCTGAGGTCCAGCAGAACCAGTATGGACACTAATCCATTACCTGAGGTCCAGCAGAACCAGTATGGACACTAATCCATTTTCCGAGGTCTAGCAGAACCAGTATGGACACTAATCCATTATCCGAGGTCCAGCAGAACCAGTATGGACACTAATCCATCATCTGAGGCCATAAGAAGGTCATTGGAGACTGGAACCAGTGCTGTTTCTGTGCTATGATGCATCTGAACCCTGACTGAAGAACTTCAAACAGATCATTTCTATACAAATGGTCACACAGCTGCTGCAACGACTTTTTCCAGAATTTTACAGATAAATGGAAGGTTGGAAATCCGTCTATAATTATCTAAAATATCTGGGTCAAGAGAGGGTTTTTTAAGTAATGGTTTGATTACTGCGACTTTAAAAGCCTGTGGCACAAATCCTAAGACCAGGGACAAGTTGATCTGGTCCAGTATTGTCGCACCAATAAGAGAGAAAACATGTTTAAGTAGTCGAGTTGGGATGATTTAGATCTACTGAAGACTGAGGTCTGGTCAGAGAGGTCTACAGGAACCAAAAAGTCCAGAGTCAGGTCAGGGAGGTTTACAGGAACCAAAAAGTCCAGAGTCAGGTCAGGGAGATCTACAGGAACCAAACAGTCTACAGTCAGGTCAGGGAGGTCTACAGGAACCAAACAGTCTACAGTCAGGTCAGGGAGGTCTACAGGAACCAAACAGTCTACAGTCAGGTCAGGGAGGTCTACAGGAACCAAACAGTCTACAGTCAGGTCAGGGAGGTCTACAGGAACCAAACAGTCTACAGTCAGGTCAGGGAGGTCTACAGGAACCAAACAGTCCAGAGTCAGGTCAGGGAGGTCTACAGGAACCAAACAGTCCAGAGTCAGGTCAGGGAGGTCTACAGGAACCAAACAGTCCAGAGTCAGGTCAGGGAGGTCTACAGGAACCAACAAGTTTACAGTCAGGTCAGGGAAGTCTACAGGAACCAACAAGTTTACAGTCAGGTCAGGGAAGTCTACAGGAACCAACAAGTTTACAGTCAGGTCAGGGAAGTCTACAGGAACCAAACAGTCCAGAGTCAGGTCAGGGAAGTCTACAGGAACCAAACAGTCCAGAGTCAGGTCAGGGAAGTCTACAGGAACCAAACAGTCCAGAGTCAGGTCAGGGAGGTCTACAGGAACCAAACAGTCCAGAGTCAGGTCAGGGAGGTCTACAGGAACCAAACAGTCCAGAGTCAGGTCAGGGAGATCTACAGGAACCAACAAGTTTACAGTCAGGTCAGGGAGATCTACAGGAACCAAACACTCTAGAGTCAGGTCAGGGAGGTCTACAGGAACCAAACAGTCCAGAGTCAGGTCAGGGAGGTCTGCATGAACCAAACAGTCCAGAGTCAGGTCAGGGAGGTCTGCATGAACCAAACAGTCCAGAGTCAGGTCAGGGAGGTCTGCATGAACCAAACAGTCCAGAGTCAGGTCAGGGAGGTCTGCATGAACCAAACAGTCCAGAGTCAGGTCAGGGAGGTCTGCATGAACCAAACAGTCCAGAGTCAGGTCAGGGAGGTCTGCATGAACCAAACAGTCCAGAGTCAGGTCAGGGAGGTCTGCATGAACCAAACAGTCCAGAGTCAGGTCAGGGAGGTCTGCATGAACCAAACAGTCTAGAGTCTGGTCAGGGAGGTCTACAGGAACCAAACAGTCTAGAGTCTGGTCAGGGAGGTCTACAGGAACCAAACAGTCCAGATTCAGGTCAGGGAGGTCTACAGGAACCAAACAGTCTAGAGTCAGGTCAGGGAGGTCTACAGGAACCAAACAGTCTAGAGTCAGGTCAGGGAGGTCTACAGGAACCAAACAGTCTAGAGTCAGGTCAGGGAGGTCTACAGGAACCAAACAGTCTAGAGTCAGGTCAGAGCCTAAGTGAGTCGCTGCAGTTGAAGAAATGCCCACAGCCACGGCCGGGTGGTTCTGGCCGATTTCCTCTCGAATTCTGACAATTTTATTGCTAAAGAAGCTCATAAAGTCTTCACTACTGAGAGCTGCAGGGATGCACGGCTCAACAGAGTTGTGGCTCTTTGTCAGCTTGGCTACAGTGCTGAACAGAAAACGTGGGTTACTTTTATTATCCCCTATTAACACTGAATAATAGGCTGTTCTAGCTTTGCGAAGCGCTTTTTTTATACACTATTAGACTATCTTTCCATGCATAATAAACATCTACAGACCTACAAGAGAATCACTTTCTTTCCATTTTACGCACTTTCTGTTTTAACATACAAATATGTGAGTTAAACCAGGGAGTTCAGCTCCTACGGTTAGAGACCCTCTTTTTCAAAGGAGCAACTACATCTAAAGCTGAGTGCAACACATCTGCAGTGCTACCGACAAGGAAATCAACGTCTGCAGAGGTAGAACCGAGGTCACAGCCCTCAGCTCCTTCACTATGTTCCTCTGTATGAAGATGAAGAGCAACGGCCTCCCTAAATTTAGTGATAGCTTTATCGGATAGACACCTGCTAAAGTAATTCCTCCTATTATGCTTAACGTTGACAATGTTGAATTCAAACGATATTAAATAGCGGTCGGATAGGAGGGAGTTTACATGTGACACTAACAGATCATCGGGTTCTACACCGTAGACGAGGACCAGATCAAGAGTATGATTAAGACAATGCGTTGGTTCGTTAACTTTTTGTAAAATCCCCATCGATTCTAGAAGAGAATCAAAAGCCAACTTAAGACTGTCGTTGTCAACATCCATATGAATGTTAAAGTCGCCCACTATGATGACTTTATCTGTACTGATCAATAAACTAGATCAGAAATCTGAGAACTCAGACAGAAACTCCAGATAAGCTCCAGCAGGAGGCCGGTAAACTACCACCAACAAGACTGGCTTCTCTGATTTCCAGCTCGGCAGTTTTAAGCTAAGCGTGAGGCTTTCAAACGTATTATAATCGCATTTAGGTTTGGATTTTATTGTAAGACTGGAGTCGTAGATCGCCGCTACTCCTCCACCTCGACCTGTGATTCGAGGAATATGATAATTAAAGTAACCGGACGGCGTCGATTCATTTAAACTAACAAACTCTTCCTCTTGGAGCCACGTTTCTGTTAAGCAGAAAATGTCACTCCCGGTCTCAGTAATTAGATCGTGTACTAATAGAGACTTGGAGCTTAAAGATTGTATATTTAGTAATCCGCATCTAATTGTTTGGTCTTTAGTTCGCACTAAATGCGTATTTGTTTTTTTTTTTTACGAGGTTATTTTGATTAATGCCTCTATCACGTCGTGCTTGTATCTGGGATCTTGTCTGGTTTGGTAGACCTGGTCTCTGTTGTATCTTGGGTTTTTTTTATGGTTTGGTAGACCTGGTCTCTGTTATATCTTGGGTCTTGTCTGGTGTAGTCGACCTGCTCACTGTTGGATCTCGGGTCTTATCTGGTGGTCTTAGTTGTAGCTGGTGTCTTGTCTGGTATAGTAGACTTTGTCTCTGTTCCATCTTGGGTCTTGTCTGGTTTGGTAGATCTGCACTCTGTTGTAGTTGGGGTCTTGACCACTGTCTAAAATCTGGTCTCTGTTAAAGCTGATGTCTTGTCTGGTGTGGTAGACTTGGTCTCTGTTAAAGCTGATGTCTTGTCTGGTGTCGTAAATTTTGTCTTTGTTGTAGCTGAGGTCTTGTTCGTAGTTGTAGATTCTGTCTCTTTTGTATCTGGGGTCTTGTCCGAAATTGTAGAGCTGTTCTCTGTTGTAGCTGGGGTTTTGTCTGGTGTGGTAGATCTGGTCTCTGTTGTATCTTTGGTCTTGACTGGTGTGGTAGATCTGGTCTTTGTTGTAGCTTGGGTCTTGTCCGGTCTTTTAGAACTGGTTTCTTTTTTTAGCTGGGCTCTTGTCTAGTGTGGAAGTGCCAATCTCTATTGCAGTTAGTTGGTCTTGTGGGGTGTTGTAGATCTGGTCTCTGTTGTAGCTGGGGTTTTGACTTGTGCGGTAGACCTGGTCTCTGTTGTAGCTAGAGTCCTGTTTGGTGTTGTCGTTTTGGTCTCTGTGGTATTTTGGGTCTTGTCTGGAATTGTAGATCTGGTCTCTGTTGTATCTTGGGTCTTGTATGGTTTGGTAGACCTGGTCTCTGTTGTATCTGGGGTCTTATCTTATGTGGTAGTGCTGGTCTCTTTTGTATCTGGGGATTTTTGGTGTGGTAGACCTGGTCTTTGTTGTACCTGGTGTCTTGTCTAGAGAAGAACATGTACTTGTGTGGTTTGTTAGGATTTAAGATTTAACAGATTTAAGGAGTCACATAACTCTTTGATACCATCAGATGCTGCAGAAAACCAATTCCAATTTAAATCACCGTTAAGTTTACAGAATTCAAGACATTTCACAAAACATTGCGTACGTCACTAACACATATTCTACAATTATGATTGATTTCCCCCAATCAAATCTGTGGGTGTGGCTTAAATTATCCCAACTTACCTAAACTTGCTCCTAACAAACTGTATGAATTTCTTTGTAGATGCACCAAACTCAATGATAGGGGGCGCTGCAGTCTATTCGAATAGCTAATTAATGCACTGACGTAAAAATATGAGTTTGATTTGTTCATACAAGAATGTAATAACTAAAGAAACAACAAATCTGTATGAGAGAGGATAATGAAACTTTATGGACTCGTCCATGATGGAATTTAGAAGGAAAAAGACTGGACCAGATAAAAAATGTATTTATTACAAACAAAACCATAATTAGGAAATAAATATCATTCCTACTCCGTGAAATTGCATACAAAAATGTGATAAAATTAACCTGAGAATCTGATGATCCACAGACAACAATCCAAAACCTCTGAAGTGACGACGTGACTTCCGGTTCCGGGATGGCGGCGCGTGCCTCACGCTGCGGCTTCTCTCTCTCCCGACGGTGCAACGTTTCGTGTTTTTCGTTCGTGTTTTTGTCACCAAAGTTGTGTTTTTACAGGTCATATGTTCACCAAACCAAAGTACAGCCGGGGGTTTCTGCTCGACGTTGGAAACAGCTACACCGTCGAGCTGAACTCTGAACTCGCCGGCCAACTTCGGGAACGCGGTCTGCTCCGGGAACCAACACTTCCGCCGACCCCCGCGCCTCGACCTCCGCCGCAATGGAAGCGCCACAAGCGGCGCTACAGGAAGCAGAAGAGGGGCAAGCGAGCCGGTATCCGGACGAGACTGGCGGAGAACCCGAACAAACCGGCGGTCCCCTCCATCGTGTTGGCCAACGTTCGTTCGCTGGACAACAAACTGGACCACATCCGATTACTCTGCTCCGCCGAGAGGACCGTGAGAGAGAGCTGTGTTTTTGTGTTCACGGAAACATGGCTCAACGACAGCATACCGGACCACGCCATCCAGCTCGACCAGCTGACCTGCTACCGGGCGGACCGAGCACACACCAAGGCAGGTAAGGGCCGCGGCGGCGGCCTTTGTGTTTTCCTCCGTGATGCTTGGTGTAGAGATGCTGTGGTGGTCTGCAGACACTGCTCACCCCTGGCGGAGTTTATGATTATTAAATGTCGTCCTTTCTATCTACCGCGCGAATACTCGGTCATACTCCTCACTGCTGTTTACATCCCCCCCAGCCCCTCCACCCACACCAGGAGAGAGGCGCTGACCGAGCTGTACCAGCGGATCAGCGAGCAGCAGGCAGCCCACCCTGAGGCCTTCCTCATCCTGGCGGGGGACTTCAACCACGCAGACCCAAGGACCATCTTTTCAAATCTTCACCACCACATCAAGTTCCCCACGCGAGGAGACAACATTCTGGACCAAGTCTACACCAACAACAAGACAGCCTACAAAGCCCACCCCCCCCACCTCGGTGCCTCAGACCACATCACTGTCATGCTGATGCCAGCATACAGGCCACTGGTTAAAGTTGTCAAACCAGTCTGGAAGCAGGCCCGGGTGTGGCCAGAGGGGTCCACAGAGGCACTCCGAGACTGCTTCAACACCACAGACTGGAGCATGTTCAGAGAAGCTGCCACCATCAACAACACCACAGACCTCTGTTACCGCCTACATCGCCAAGTGCATCGATGATGTAACAGACTCCAGAACCATCAAAGTCAGAGCCAACCAGAAGCCGTGGATGACAAAGGAAGTCCACAGACTCGTACAGGCTCGGAACGCTGCCTTCAGAGCTGGAGACAAAGCGGGTCTAAAGACAGCTACGACCAACCTGTCCCATGGCATCAGGGAGGCTAAGAGACGGTACTCCAGGAGGATAGCCCGCCGTTTCAGCAACAGCAGGGACACACGGAGCCTGTGGCGAGGGATTCAGACCATTACGGACTACAAGCCCCCACCGCAGACCTGTGAGAGCAGCACATCCTGAATGAGCTGAACACCTTCTTCGCCCGCTTCGAGGCACACAACACCATCGCCGCACAGAACAGACACCAGAAACGCTTATGTAAGAATGCTTTTCATCGACTTCAGTTCAGCTTCAACACCATCATCCCCCAGCAGCTCATTCACAAACTGGACCAGCTGGGGATCAGCACCTCGCTGTGCAACTGGCTGTTGGACTTCCTGACTGGGAGACCACAGGCAGTACGGGTCGGCGGCAACACATCCAGCACCATCACACTGAGCACAGGGGCCCCCCAGGGATGTGTGCTGAGCCCCCTCCTTCTTCACCCTGCTGACCCACGACTGCACACCGATGCACAGCTCCAACCTCTTCGTAAAGTTTGTGGAGACACGACTGTGGTGGGTCTCATCAACAACAACGATGAGTCAAACTACAGGAGCGAAGTGAGCCGCCTGGCTGAGTGGTGCAGCGACAACAATCTCTCCCTGAATGTGGAGAAGACCAAGGAGATTGTTGCTGACTTCAGGAGACAACACACCCAGCATGCTCCTCTGAACATCAACGGTGCTGCTGTGGAGAGGGTGAGCAGCACCAAGTTCCTGGGTGTCCACATCTCAGAGGACCTCTCCTGGACTGTTAACACCGCATCACTCGCCAAGAAGGCACAGCAGCGTCTCTACTTCCTCCGCAAACTGCGAAGAGCCGGAGCCCCGGCCCCCATCAGGTAACCTTCTATAGAGGCACCATCGAGAGCATCCTGACCAGCTGCATCACCGTGTGGTACGGAGCTGCACCGCAACCTGCCGCAAGTCTCTCCAACGCGTCGTGAGAGCAGCTGAGAAGATCGTTGGTGTCTCTCTCCCCTCACTTCAGATCTACAGCAGCCGTCTGACTCCAAAGCCCTCAGCATCGTGAGAGACCCCACCCACCCGTCACACAGCCTCTTCAGTCTGCTGCCATCAGGGAGGAGGCTGCGGACCCTCCGGGCCAGAACCAGAACCAGCCGACTGAAGGACAGCTTCGTCCACCAGGCCGTCAGGACACTGTACACTCTCCCTGCTCTTCCACCGTTTCCCGCCTTGCCCCCCCCTCACTCACTCTGACCTCAGTATCTGCACCAGGCACTTTTGGCAGAACTGGACCGCCTGCTTTGCACCAGGTCACTTTAATCAAACCGAAAAACTGTTCTTGTCATGTCACAACTTGTTTCTTGTCTCTTTTTAATTTGCACTTTGTGTTTAAAATGTATTTATTGTGTAGCACCGAGGGTTTGAGGGTAACGCAATTTTGATTCTCTGTATGTGTCTCACATGTGGTAGAATTGACAATAAACTTGACTCTGACTCTGACTCTCTGACGTGTGGGAGCGTTTATTTATGTATTTAAACACATAAAGTTTTTGAGTGAAATGAACTAGAAATGTGATGTGACCGGAAGTCAGAATCAGGACCAAACAGAACAAACCTGGACTGATTAGTTTCTCTTTATTTGAATCTGAAATGCTTTCTAATTTTCAAATATTTAAATAAAACACATGAAAGACAATTTGAAAAATAAGGAAGGAAACTGAAGAATTTAAAAGTTCTAACTGCATTTAAGAGTCAGAAATGACTCAACTGGAACTCAGCGGTGAATCAAAGGTAAACACAGCCGTCTCTCTGATATCACTTCCTGTTCTTAGGTGGCAGGTGTATTTACGGCTGACATGAGCTGTTTCAGGTCAGCACACCGGCCTGCAGCGAAGATCAGGAACAACAGAGACTGAACTGAACCAGGTCAGTCTCTGTTCTTCCCGGGTCAGTCTTGGTTGTATCTGGTTTAGTCTCTGCAGTACCTGGGTCAGTCTTGGTTGTTTCTGGGTCGGTCTTGGTTGTATCTGGTTTAGTCTCTGCAGTACCTGGGTCAGTCTTGGTTGTTTCTGGGTCGGTCTTGGTTGTATCTGGTTTAGACTGCAGTATCCGGGTCAGTCTTGGTTGTTTCTGGGTCGGTCTTGGTTGTATCTGGTTTAGACTGCAGTATCCGGGTCAGTCTTGGTTGTTTCTGGGTCAGTCTTGGTTGTATCTGGTTTAGACTGCAGTATCCGGGTCAGTCTTGGTTGTTTCTGGGTCGGTCTTGGTTGTATCTGGTTTAGTCTCTGCAGTACCTGGGTCTGTCTTGGTTGTTTCTGGGTCAGTCTCTGCAGTATCCGGGTCAGTCTTGGTTGTTTCTGGGTAAGTCTCTGCAGTATCCGGGTCAGTCTCTGCAGTATCCGGGTCAGTCTTGGGTGTTTCTGGGTCAGTCTTGGTTGTATCTGGTTTAGACTCTGCAGTATCCGGGTCAGTCTTGGTTGTTTCTGGTTCAGTTTCTGCAGTATCCGGGTCAGTCTTGGGTGTTTCTGGGTCAGTCTTGGTTGTATCTGGTTTAGACTGCAGTATCCGGGTCAGTCTTGGTTTTTTCTGGGTCAGTCTTGGTTGTATCTGGTTTAGACTGCAGTATCCGGGTCAGTCTTGGTTGTTTCTGGGTCGGTCTTGGTTGTATCTGGTTTAGACTGCAGTATCCGGGTCTGTCTTGGTTTTTTTCTGGGTCGGTCTTGGTTGTATCTGGTTTAGACTGCAGTATCCGGGTCAGTCTTGGTTGTTTCTGGGTCGGTCTTGGTTGTATCTGGTTTAGACTGCAGTATCCGGGTCAGTCTTGGTTGTTTCTGGGTCGGTCTTGGTTGTATCTGGTTTAGACTGCAGTATCCGGGTCAGTCTTGGTTGTTTCTGGGTCGGTCTTGGTTGTATCTGGTTTAGACTCTGCAGTATCCGGGTCAGTCTTGGTTGTTTCTGGGTCGGTCTTGGTTGTATCTGGTTTAGACTGCAGTATCCGGGTCTGTCTTGGTTTTTTCTGGGTCGGTCTTGGTTGTATCTGGTTTAGACTGCATTATCCGGGTCTGTCTTGGTTTTTTCTGGGTCGGTCTTGGTTGTATCTGGTTTAGACTGCAGTATCCGGGTCAGTCTTGGTTGTTTCTGGGTCGGTCTTGGTTGTATCTGGTTTAGACTCTGCAGTATCCGGGTCAGTCTTGGTTGTTTCTTGGTCGGTCTTGGTTGTATCTGGTTTAGACTGCAGTATCCGGGTCTGTCTTGGTTTTTTCTGGGTCGGTCTTGGTTGTATCTGGTTTAGACTGCAGTATCCGGGTCAGTCTTGGTTGTTTCTGGGTCGGTCTTGGTTGTATCTGGTTTAGACTGCAGTATCCGGGTCAGTCTTGGTTGTTTCTGGGTCGGTCTTGGTTGTATCTGGTTTAGACTGCAGTATCCGGGTCAGTCTTGGTTGTTTCTGGGTCGGTCTTGGTTGTATCTGGTTTAGACTGCAGTATCCGGGTCAGTCTTGGTTGTTTCTGGGTCAGTCTTGGTTGTATCTGGTTTAGACTGCAGTATCCGGGTCTGTCTTGGTTGTTTCTGGGTCAGTCTCTGCAGTATCTGGGGCAGACTCGGGTGTTTAGCACAGTGACATTCGTTTACGGTACTGCTCCACTAGTGGCACCAGGCACCTCGGCGGACCAGCCTGCAGCAGGAACGGGTGCTCCAACAGGTCAACAGCGCTGCTGCGCCGCAGTGTGTCACGAGTCAACATGCAGTCCAGGAAATCCTTCAAAACCGGAGACACCTGAACACAAATACAGGGATATAAATTAGCAGGCTGGTCAAATCAAAACTTTATCTACAAAGCACAATTCATGCAGTAAAAACAGAATGGCTCAAACCCATCTGCCACCTTTCCCTCCACCCGTGGATACAAATTTTTCACATAAGAGGTCACTAGTACAAAGTGTGTGTACAACAGTTCAAACCAAGGTCAAGCAAAGCAAGTTTATGTGTATAGAACAATTCAACATTTAGGTGATTCAAAGTGCTTAAAAAATCACATAAATAAAAAACATGATTTAAAATGTAAACAAAAGAAGGACCCTTCCTTGAACTGCCACCTTAGCGTGGTGAAGGGGTTTGGGTGCCTGAAGGATCCTAGGAGCTATGTTGTCGGGGGCATTATGCCTCTGGTAGGGTCTCCCATGGCAAACACCTGGGTGACGGGCCAGACCAAGAGCGGTTCATTAATCCCTCATGAAAAATTTTACATTAAGGATCATTCCATCGCCTAGATTGGCGTCACTGGGGCCCCACCCTGGAGCCAGGCCTGGGGTTGGGGTGCGAAGGCGAGCGCCTGGTGGCCAGGTCTTTGCCCAGGGGACCCAGCCGGGCTCAGCCCGAAATGGCGATGTGGGCCCACCTTCCAGTAGGCTCACCACCCACAGGAAGAATCATGAGGGGTCGGTGCAATGTGGTTTGGGCAGCGGTCGTTGCGGTGTGCCTCAGCGGCCCAATCCCTGGACCAAAACCCTAGCAATGGGGACATGGAATGTCACCTCGGTGGGGGGGAAGGAGTCAGAGCTTGTGCAGGAGGTTGAGAGATACCAGCTAGAGATAGTTGGGCTCACCTCTACGCACAGCCTGGGCTCTGGAACCCAGCTCCTTCAGAGGGGCTGGACGCTCCACTATTCTGGAGTTGCCCACGGTGAGCGGCGACGGGCTGGTGTAGGCCTGCTTATGGGCCCCAGGTCAGCCACCATGTGTTGGAGTTTACCCCGGTGAACGAGAGGGTTGCTTCCTTGCGCCTTCGGGTCGGGGAAAGGTCTCTTACTGTTGCCTACGGGCCGAACAGCAGTACAGAGTACCTGGTCCCGGTCATTCTTGGAGTCCGCTGAAGGGGTACTGGAAGTAAGGGATGCCGTCAATCTGAAGGAGTCCTAGCGGGCCTTGCTGGCCTATAGGACTTGTGACACAGCGGACGGGTACCAGGAGGCCAAGCAAGCCGCAGCTCAGGCGGTCCGGGAAGCAAAAACTTGAGTCTGGGAGACGTTCGGTGAGCCCAGAGTGGACAATTTGTATGTATGTATAATTATGTACTTGTGCATATGTATCTTACATGCATGCACAGCAAGATGCTTAGATGTTTACACACTGATCTTTATTATATATGTGTGTGTGTGTGTGTGTGTGTGTATATTATTTATTTATCTATTTTGTTGCTCTCTCTTCTTACAATGTATATGAATATGTATTAGTTAACTGCATATATATATTTCTTTATCTTGATATATGTGGACATGCATGAGTATTTAGCATGGTGGCTTAGTGGTCAGCACTCTTGCCTCACAGCAAGAAGGTTCCTGGCTCGATTCCCGGCCCGGTGGGTCTTTCTGTGTGGAGTTTGCATGTTCTCCCCATGCTTGCGTGGGTTCCCTCTGGGTACTCCAGCTTCCTCCCACAGTCCAAAAACATGCAGGTTAATTGATCATACTAAAATTGCCTGTAGGTGTGACTGTGAGTGTGATTGGTTGTTTGTCTTGTGTGTAGCCCTGCGATGGACTGGCGACCTGTCCAGGTGGACCCCTGCCTTTCACCTACTATGCGTCGGGATAGGCTCCGACAGACCCCCGTGACCCGGAGACGGATTAAGCGGGTGTAGATAATGGATGGATGGATTTTATAAATACTGCCCCTACACCTCCAAATACTCAGACATGCAATTGTAAATAGAATGCTCCTCCCCCTTTTCTCTGTCCTCTTTTTGTTATAACCCCCGATTATAAACTCTTTTTAACACACATTAGAACACAGACACCAGACTGCACCACCACTGTCTCGTCTCTCTCTTTCCAGTTCTAGTCTTTTCACATTCCACTCCCGGAGATTTTAGCCCTCTCTGGCAGAATATTTTTTTCCTCTTCTTTTCCTTTTTTCTTTATTCTCTCTTCTCCTATATATATATATATATATATATATATATATATATATATATATATATATATATATATATATATATATATATATATATATATATATATATATATATATATATATATATATATATATATATATATATAAAGCTCTTGGGTTCTACCAAACTTGGTATAAATCAATAATATATGCGTAAACAAGGGGAAAAAAAAGGAACTAGGAAGTAACTGAATCGTGCACCTTCGCAATCTGAACCGAGGTCTAGCGCGTTCTCGCAATCTGAACCGAGGTCTAGCACGTTCTCGCAATCTGAACCGAGGTCTAGCACGTCTTCACAGTCTCAACGGAGGTCTAGCGCCCCTTCGCAGTCCGAACGGAGGTCTAGCGCACTCTCGCAATCTGAACCGAGGTCTAGCGCGTTTTCGCAGTCCGAACGGAGGTCTAGCGCACTCTCGCAATCTGAACCGAGGTCTAGCGCGTTTTCGCAGTCTCAACCGAGGTCTAGTGCACCCTCGCAATCCGAACTGAGGTCTAGCACGCCATCGCAATCCGAACTGAGGTCTAGCGCGTCTTCGCACTCTGAACCGAGATCTAGCACGTTCTCGCAATCTTAACTGAGGTCTAGCGCGTCTTCGCAGTCTGAACTGAGGTCTAGCGCACTCTCGCAATCTGAACCGAGGTCTAGCGCATTCTCGCAATCTGAACCGAGGTCTAGCGCGTCTTCGCACTCTGAACCGAGGTCTAGCACGTTCTCGCAATCTGAGCTGAGGTCTAGCGCCCCTTCGCAGTCCGAACTGAGGTCTAGCGCACTCTCGCAATCTGAGCTGAGGTCTAGCGCGTTTTCGCAGTCTGAACTGAGGTCTAGCGCGTCTTCGCAGTCTCAACCGAGGTCTAGCATGCCCTCGCAATCTGAACCGAGGTCTAGCGCGTTCTCGCAATCTGAACCGAGGTCTAGCGCGTCTTCGCACTCTCAACCGAGATCTAGCGCGCCCTCGCAATCTGAACCGAGGTCTAGCGCGTTCTCGCAATCTGAACCGAGGTCTAGCGCGTTCTCGCAATCTGAACCGAGGTCTAGCACGTTCTCGCAATCTGAACTGAGGTCTAGCGCGTCTTCGCACTCTGAACCGAGGTCTAGCACGTTCTCGCAATCTGAGCTGAGGTCTAGCGCATTTTCACACTCTGAACTGAGGTCTAGCACGCCCTCGCAATCTGAACCGAGGTCTAGCACGCCCTCGCAATCTGAACCGAGGTCTAGCACGCCCTCGCAATCTGAACTGAGGTCTAGCGCGCCCTCGCAATCTGAACCGAGGTCTAGCGCCCCTTCGCAGTCCGAACTGAAGTCTAGCGCACTCTCGCAATCTGAACCGAGGTCTAGCGCGTTTTCGCAGTCTGAACTGAGGTCTAGCGCGTCTTCGCAGTCTCAACCGAGGTCTAGTGCACCCTCGCAATCCGAACTGAGGTCTAGCGCGTCTTCGCAGTCTGAACTGAGGTCTAGCGCATTTTCGCAGTCTGAACTGAGGTCTAGCGCGTCTTCGCAGTCTCAACCGAGGTCTAGTGCACCCTCGCAATCCGAACTGAGGTCTAGCACGCCATCGCAATCCGAACTGAGGTCTAGCGCGTCTTCACAGTCTCAACGGAGGTCTAGCGCACTCTCGCAATCTGAACCGAGGTCTAGCGCGTTTTCGCAGTCTGAACTGAGGTCTAGCGCGTCTTCGCAGTCACAACCGAGGTCTAGTGCACCCTCGCAATCCGAACTGAGGTCTAGCACGCCATCGCAATCCGAACTGAGGTCTAGCGCGTCTTCGCACTCTGAACCGAGATCTAGCACGTTCTCGCAATCTTAACTGAGGTCTAGCGGAGGTCTAGCGCCCCTTCGCAGTCCGAACTGAGGTCTAGCGCACTCTCGCAATCTGAACCGAGGTCTAGCACGTTCTCGCAATCTTAACTGAGGTCTAGCGGAGGTCTAGAGGTCACTCTGACATCTAATTTGACTGAACACCAAAAGTTAAATATAGGAGCATTTATTACAATAATTTTCAGTAGCAGTTACATGATACCAGGAAAAGATTTCATCGATTATAAATTTACTTGCCTACGTGGCAGGACTAAAACGTTAGTTCCAGTGCTGCCAGAGGGATTATGTGTTTAACAATCAAACTAACTGGAAGCCTGTAACACCACGTTTACATGAGCAGGGAGCATCATGGTTGTCACAGGTAGTCTTCCTGATGCAGGTTCTGGTCTGGAGACCTCTCTTTGCATGTGTCAGTATGTGTGTGTCTGACCTTCTGGGTGTTCTTGATGCTCGGTGCTGCCTCATCTCGCAGCTTCTTCATGGCGCTGATGGGTGTTTCACTGAAATACGGTGGCTCTCCATCCACCATCTCCACCACCATTATACCTAGAGACCACACGTCCACCTGGGGAGCGCAGGATGCGGTCAGAGACAACATGCAAGGAACAGTACACAACTATGTAAATATAGATGTTTTTGTGGTGCATCATGTTCATTTTGATTTCTGCAGCAAACGTTCAACAGAGGTTTAGAGGTGAGGAAGTTTTAGACAATTCAAGTCAATTCAATTTTATTTATACAGCGTCTATTACAACACAAGTTGTCTCCAGGATCTTTCCAGAGACCAGAACATGACCCCCGAGCAATTATTACATAAACAGTGGCAGGAAAAACTCCCCTTTAAGAGGGAAGAAACCTGGATCATGAGGGGGGACCCTCCTGCCGAAGGCCAGCCGGGTAGAGCAAGAAATAAGAAAGAATAGAGAAATAGAGACACTGTCAAAGGTACAAGACAGGATAGAATAGTAACTATCATCAGTAGTCCAATTAGACTTCTGTGTATATGGGTGATATATGGATAGACGGTGATACAAAGGGATGAGGACTGCAGGTCGGGATGTCAGCAAGTATCCAACAGACATCCATACAGACAGGTGGAGGCAGACACTGGGATGGTCAGAGGTGGGACTGCAGGTCAGCAAGCAGCTCCTGAGGCTCTGGTCTGCAGGACATGTACAGAAGAGGAAAAGAAGGACCAGACAAGCACAACAAACTACAAGAACAATGGACCACAATTATGTTTATGGGATATTGTTAATAAATGAGGGTTGAGGTGAAGAAGAGACAGAGAAGGCAAAGAGAAACAGAGAAGGTGAAAGGCACCACTCAGTGGATCATGTTGGTGCCCCCCTGCAGCAGAGGCCTACAGCAGCATATCTACACCGAAGCTGTTTAAGATGAGCTGCTCTAATCTGGTCCTGCAGCTGCAGCTTTGACTACTGGTCCTGACACATTAAGGTACTAAATATACACTAACTATATGCTTTATTAAACAGAAATGTTTTAAGTTTAGTTTTAAAGGTGGAGGTGGTGTCAGCCTCCTTCACCCAAACTGGAAGTTGGTTCCAGAGTGATGGTTCCTGATAACAGAAGACCCGTCCTCCAGATCTACATCTGGATCTTCTAGGAACTACGAGTAAACCTGCACCCTGAGAACGGAGAGCTCTATTAGGAACGTACGGTACTATCAGGTCTTGCAAATATCGTGGCGCTAGGCCATTTTGGACTTTATATGCCAGTAATAAAATGTTGAACTGGATTCTCAGTTTTCCGGGGAGCCGATGGAGGGAAGCTAAAACTGGAGAGACGTGGTCTCTCTTGTTGGTTCCTGTCAGCACTCGCGCTGCTGCATTTTGGATCATCTGGAGGCTGTAGCAGTTTGTCCATCAAGGTTTTCAGGTTCATGCTCATCAGGGAGAGGGTTTGGAGGGTGGAAAAGGCTGATGGACCAGTTCTGAACATGTGAGTCACATGTCAGGTTACACTATTGATGACCTGCTGCTGCCGCCAGAGACTAACGACACCAGTATTCCACAGCATGCCTCTAAATCATTCTCTTGTTTAACTCGTCTTCGTCCAAGTTACGTCTTGAGTTCGTCACAGCTGTTCCTGTCCATGTTCAGAACATGCAGATGAAGAGGGTCCCTGCAGCCACCAGGGCCCCCAAAGCTACAGGACCAACCTCTGTATCAGTTTATGGAGAAACAATGAGCTGTCTTCTTTTATTGCTTCCAAAGAACGTTGAAGAACTTTAGTCAGGGTAGCTAATATTATGACTCAGATATGCATCATCTTAGAAATGTTTGACTTTATAAAGTGAGATGTTTAGATGTTCACTGATGGTGCATCTATCAGTCTCCCATGCAAAAGCCCCATTTACATCACCAGATTCCTGTGTTTATTATCCCATATAGCGTGTCACCTGCCCTTTCTGTATTAGGACTTTTTGGATTGGACCCCATTACTTTCCCTGGACGAAGAACTCGTGTTTAACGCTGGTCAGTGCGAATGTAAGGGCTTGTCTCCCCGGTGCCTGAAGCCGAGCTGAGGGGAGGGCAGAGGAGTCAGGAGGTGTTATCGAATGGTACTACGTAACATGATATCTCCACAGTGTGTTTGGTTGACCTCGCTGACTTCTTCATCAGAAGAGCTGGATGATGCACTACTGGGTGCAGGAGCTGGAGCCGATACTGGATCAATGCTACCCAGCTACTCCACAAATCTCAATAAGACCAGTCCAGTGTTCCTCTGCTCTCCTGCTGCTGTGGTCGTTGTGGACCGCATAGATTGATGTCGTCCTCGGCTCTGAGGATGAGGACCTCTGGGCCCCCTCACTAAATAAATCCTGCGTAAACTAACTTACATCAGGCCTGAGCAGTGTTTAAGTGAACCCTCAGAGGCGGATTATTGAGGGTGCCAGCTGGACACCCCCACCCAGGTCAGTTATGTAGAAAGGATAGGTGACATGCTAATGTGGGGCAATAAACACATATATTTCTGCATCACAGCTATGGCGGCGCTACGGCGGAGGTGTGAATCATAGACTATACTAACAACAAAGGCCAGTCTTGAAGCCATTCTCTGGTTCTCACCTCAGTACTGTACGGTGTTTTGGAGATCACCTCGGGAGCCATCCAGTACGGTGTCCCAACCAAAGACTTCCTCTTTGGGACATCTTTACTGATCTGAGCACAGAAACCAAAGTCTGACAGCTTTATCTGCAGAAATGAGAATCAGCAGTGTTAGATTATCTTATTCACACCACCAGACAACAGTCAGACCAAGACCTGCAGTCTGGATTCAGACTGGCATTTCAGATCCAGACCTGCAGTTACTTTGGATCTGGAACTGCAGGTTTCTTTATTTCCAGGTTTGGATCAGACTACACACTGGATCACTGGATGTGGTAGACAAGTCAACAGACAAGTGTGTGTGTGTGTGTGTGTGTGTGTGTGTGTGTGTGTGTGTGTGTGTGTGTGTGTGTGTGTGTGTGTGTGTGTTAAGAACAAGTGTTACCCTGCCGTCCAGCGTGAGCAGGATGGAGTCGCTCTTGAGGTCTCGATGAATGACTCCCTGAGAGTGCAGGTAAGTCAGCGCCTGCAGAACCCCTTCACACACAGTCGCCATCTGCTCCTCGTCCAACCTGAAAACCAAAAACGCTGTAAAACCTGAAATAAATGCAGGAAAGAGCCGATGCTGGTAATTATCCGCTCACCTGGCCTCACTGATGATGTGCGTTAGAGCGCCACCCTTCAGGTACTCCATGATGACCCACAGCTCCTCCTCCACCAGAGCACTGCGAAACATCTCCACCACGTTTGGGTGTTGGTAGTCCCTCATGATCACCACCTGGGACAAACAAAGACAGGTGGAGACACTGAAGTCACACTGAGATTACGTTGGTGTAGCAGCCTGCTGGGATAGATGAGGCTTTTTTGGCACAACATTCAAATCAATTCAATAATACTTTATCAATCCCTAATGAGAAATCCATTGAAAAAATGTGATGATCAACCGCAGGTCTGGATCCAGGTCCTAGATGAACCGCAGGTCCAGATGCAGATCCTAGAGAAACTGCAGGCCTGGATCCAGTTCCTAGAGCAACCACAGGTCCAGATCCATACCCTAGTGGTCGGTACAGGAACTGCGGGTCCAGATCCTTACCTTAGTGGTCAGTAGAGGGACTGCAGGTTTGGATCTGGACCCTAGTGGTTAAAAGAGGAACCGCAGGTCAGTTGGAGGAGAAATCCCAGGCCCGGATCCAGACCTTAGTGGTCTGTGGAGGAACTAGTTTCTTTAGTATTAACGAGTATTAACCAAGTTTTTCTGTCTCTCAGGGACTATCGTGTCATGAATCAGCCTTTGAAGGTAAAGTCAAACGCTGTTGTGTTGTGGTAAACAAGAACCCAAACCCCTTTCCCCAACTGTACCTCATTAAACAGCAGTTCTCTGCGCTGCTGCTTCCTCATGTCCATCATCTTTACTGCCACCTGGCGCCCAGTCTGCCTCTCACGGGCAATACACACGACACCTGTGGAGCCCTCGCCTATCTTCACGAAGTTCTCCAGAGTCATCCTTGGGTCGCCAGGGTCCACCACCATCTGCAGTGCTGCCCTGAACTGCTCATGTGTCACCTTCTGAAAACCTCCATTAGGTCTGGTCTGAGGGGCGGAGGATTGGGGAAGAGCTGGGGAGCTGGTGGAGGAGGGGTGTGACATGGGGGGGCTGACCCGAGATGTGGGAGGTGCAGTTCTTTTATGAACACTGAAGTTGGGGGAGTAGCAATGTGAAGGTGGAGGTAACACTCTACCTGTGATGACAGGACTGCTGGTGCTGCTGGGTGGAGGCAGCAGAGGGTGTAAGGAGGGGGAGGGCAGCTGAGGGTGAGGGTGAAACAGAAAAATTAGTCTTTGTGCAAATGAATGCATAAGTTTTCATAAATACATACTAATGCATAAATATGTGCAAAAGCCATTTCACTGTTTGAGTTGTGGCTGGTTGTTGTGGACAAGTCTCGGGGAAGTTAGGGGCAACAATCAAACCCCCTAGTCTAAGCTTTGGTGGTAACTGGTAAACGGCGCACTGAGCTGGGGACCTCCTCGTTTGAAGTTCTCCTCATGTGGAGACCACCTCGTGTGGAGACCTCCTCATGTGAAGACCTCCTCGTGTGGAGGCCTCCTACGATAAAGAGCTCCTTAGGCAGAGACCAGGGAGTACCTGTGCGAGTCCACTGAGCAATGACAGCAGCAAGGCCGTCTTCTTGCCATAACACTAAACCCTCTGCTCTAGCAAAATGTGCCTTTGGTTAATGCGACATTCTCCCAGAAGGCAAAGAAATCTGCCTAATGTCCAGTCTAATCCTCCAACTACTCCTTCTTCTTGCTTATCCCATTTTTTTGGCTTCCTGTGCTCCAACTCACAAATGCAGTAAACTGCTGGACCTGATTATCACCAGAAACCTCAAAGCTGACCTCCATCCTGGTCCCACCATCACACATCTCTGACTACTTCTTCATCCTCTTCTCTGTTCGTGTCACTCGACCCTGATCTGGTTGAGTTAGGAGTTGAGTTAGTTCCTTTAAAGGGCCATGTGGATCATCACCTTCAACCTCTAAGTCTAAGACTGAGGTCCTGGTTATCCCTGGCCATCATTCGCTCAGCCTCGATAGTAACATAAATATTTCCTCCAATACTGTCACTCCTACGAAGGTTACAAAGATCCCAGGTCTCATGTCTAATGACAAGTTCTCTTTCTCTGACCACATTGCCTCTGTGTTCTGGTCGTGCTGCTTTCCTCTCTACTCTCGACTATCCATCCAGCCATCCATTATCTATAGCCACTTTGTCCTTCGCAGGGTCACGGGGGTCTGTCGGAGCCTATCCCGACGCATTGCATGCAAAAGGCAGGGGTCCACCCTGGACAGGTCGCCAGTCCATCGCAGGGCTACTCTCGACTATCTGACTCAATATACAGTCGTGGCCAAAGGTTTGAGAATGACATAAATATTGGAAATTGGAAAAGTTGCTGCTGAAGTTTTTACAATATCAATGTGCATAAACTCCAGAATGTTATGAAGATGGATCAGATGAATCGCTTCGTCCTTCTTTGCCATGAAAATGAACTTGATCCCCAAAACAACGTTCACTGCATTTCATTGGTGTGATTAAAGGACCTGCTGAGATCAGTCCAGTAATCGTCTCGTTAACTCAGCACGAGGCTGGAGATCATCATGTCAGGCTGGTTGACTTGACATGTTAGAAGGAGGGTGATGCTGGAAATCATTGTTCTTTCCTTGGTAACCATGGTGACCTGCAAAGAAACGCGTGCAGCCGTCACTGCGCTGCGGTGAGCGCCACCATCAGTCCTGTGTCGTGCCAACAGTGAAGCCTCCTGAGACCGTTCATGTGTGGGGCTGCTCCTCATCCAAGGGAGGGGCTCACTCACAATGTTGCCCAAAAACACAGCCCTGAATAAAGACCGGTACCAGAACACCTCCAACAGCAACTTCTTCCAACAGACCAACAACAGTTTGGTGAAGAACGATGCAGGTTCCAGCACCATGGAGCACCGTGCCATAAGGCAAAAGTGAGAACTAAGTAGCTCGGGGACCAAAACTTTGACATTTTGGGTCCATGGCCTGGAAACTCCCCAGATCTTAATCCCATTGAGAACTTGTGGTCGATCCTCCAGAGGCGGGTGGACAAACAAAAACCCACTAATACTGACAAACTCCAGGAAGTGATCATGAAAGAACGGGCTGCTGTCAGTCAGGATTCGGTCCAGTGAAACTGCAGAGGTCCTGAAAAGAAGGTCCAACGCTGCAAATACTGACTCTGCATAAATGTCATGTAATTGTGGATAAAAGCCTTTGAAAAGTGTGAAGTGCTTGTAATTATATCCTCAAAACCTTTGGCCATGACTGTACACCTCAGCTCTTGGTCCAGCTCATGGTATTATCCACGTATCACACACACACACACACACAGACACACACACACACACACACACACACACACACACACACACACACACACACTCATGTATATAAACTGACGTTTCTGTTTCATGTTTAGTTTTTTGTTTATGTATACTTTAAAAACTTGGTTGTAAGGCCGGTGATGGACCCCGTCCTTCTCTGTGGCTCTATAGCGCCACCCCTGGTGACAGACGGGAACACAGAACAACAGTTATTTTGAGACTGGCTGCCCTGGCTCAACAACAGACTGGTACAGAGCTTGCATCACAGCAGACGTGCACCAATCTGCCTTTCCATCTGCCGCTCCATTCTCCCCCCACTCTTAAACAAGATCCTGAGACACTTGAGTAGGGAGGAGTTTAAGTGGGCTGGTCTGGGCAATATCCTGCCCTAGACCAGGAGATGTTATTCCACCCTTTTCTGACTGGTAACCATAGTCTCAGAAGGTGCTGATTCTCAACCCTGCTGCTTTACACTCAGCTGTCATCATGACGTGGTGAAGCCAACAAGACCACATCATCTGAAAAAAGCAGAGATATAAAACCAGACCCATTCTACTCAATGGCTGTGCCTAGAAATTCTGTACATAAAATTTATGAACAGAATCAGTGACGAAGAGCATCCCTAATGGAGTCCAACTCTTACCTGAAACCAATCAGACTTACTAGCAGATTGTGGACTGAACTCTCCCTTTGTTTGTACAGGGACTGAACATACCATAGCAAGGGACCCAGTGCCCCATACTCTCAGAGCACCCAAAGGAAACCTTGAGGAACATGGTTAAATGCCTTCTCCAAGTCAACAAAGCACATGTGGACCAGTTGGACAAACCCCCCTCCTGGACTCCAGCAAGGGTGTAGAGCTGGTCCAGTGTTCCATGACCTGAACAGAACTCGCATTTTACACGGAACCTGCTTTGCATGGCACCTGACTTGCAGGCGGTGGGCCTACAGGAAGGCAGACCCACATAAAATCTCAGGCTTTGCCTAGCTGGGCCCCATGGGTGTAGACCCAGTCACCAGGCACTCACAAGCCAGGCCCTCCCCAGGCCTAGCTCCCTGGATGGGACCTCTTTAACTCACGCCCCACCAAAGGACACTGAGCTCCTTAATTGTTCCTCTCCATTTGAGTCATTATGAACTGCTACTACTCTGGCCCATGCCCCAGGAGTTGGCCTTGGGTGACCCTACAAGGACTATTTACCCCTGACAACAGAACTCCTAGGACAAGATCTATTAAGGATTAATTTGCTGTGTTGCATGTGTATGTTGTCTGATTAACCATCAGGTTATATTATTTAATATTATTACTTTATCTGAAATTCTGAAACCATTGCAACATGTGAGAAATAAAAAACAGAAGTTTGATACAACAAAACAAAAAAATCAGTGAAATTGCCAAATGTATCCATAATGATACCAAAAAGTATTTATAAACCTTATTAAAATACATTTTCTGTTGGCTATTTCATATCATGTCAGGCTTTAGAAGGATAAAGATGGTTTGAATGATCTCTGCTTCATTACGTTTGTTAAATTCAGGCTAACAGCAACATCTCACCTTGAGGTCATAGGATGAGTGTGGCCTTCTTGAGGATGACAGCAGGTCGGGCAGGTGACTCGCACCTGTGCCTGTCCTCGGGTAAACCCTGCTGGTCTCTGTTGTCTGCAGGTTGTAGAGGCAGGAAGTTGGCCTCTGTCTTAGCCCTGCTGCCTCACTGTAGATGGACTGTCTCCCTGTGTCACCTGGTCTCTGAGGTGTCTCAGGTATGGAGAGTGTGGCCTCCGATGGCAAGTTCACCTGGCAGATGGACTTGGCTTTTAGCAGAGCTCCATTCAGTTTGGGGCTGCCGCTCTCGCTGCGTACCTGTCGAATCCTGTCCTGCCAGTAGGTGGAGCCCCTGGTGTCCTTCACGCTGCTGCTGCAGCGACCAATCTCCTCATACTGGTACGGCTCTGCCTCTTTCAGGTCTCCCAGACGACCCAATGACCGTGCCCGTCTCCGTGCTGATGGGCTGCTGCGGCGCAAGGAGTTGGACCTGGTGGCAGACAGACGGCTCATCTCAGAGATCACATGACTGATGTAGTCGCCGTGTCCGATGAAGCTGCCGCGAACAATCATCTGCAGACACAAACGTCAAACATTTCATACCACAACTCTTCCATAATAATAGCTATCACAGGGCATTTAAATCTGATCTCTGACCTTTCTGGGTCCAAGTTCAACATCTGTGATTGTCGACGGGTCCACTAGGGGGCGTGGCCTCTTTAGTGTTTCAATCAGGCTTTGCCACTGGGGTGGCAAACCCACGTACCGTCCCGTGACAATGTCAAACGATGTGTGGACACGGTGCTGGAAGTCTCTTGGTGCCGAGATCTCCAGCTGCCGCTTTTTTTTCCTGTGGCGAAACATCGTCACGGCAACGTAGCAGCGGCGGCTGGGCACAGACCTGAAGGAAACAATAGAAGAAGCATGTTCAGAGCCTCTTTAGACGTTGTTGAAGACGAATGGTGGAATAAGACAAACTTGCTGCATTTAGTCGTACATGTGTCATTATGGTTTTTCAAACCATAAAACTGCTTAAATTCGGTATAAATGTTATTAAATGTATGAATTACTTTCAAACAGAACAGTTTAGGGTTTGCTTGTTTAAGTGGACGTTTTAGCGCCTCCATGTGGAACAGTTGCTCTTCTCTATGGATCAGAATCACAAATATGTCATTTTAAGGCAAGGCGAGGCAAGTTTTCCACTGGAATTTGTTTTGTACGGTGAAACACCAAAGAGATGACTGAATTCAGTTGGACTGTAGAAAGTGAAGTAGTTTTTTTGTTTCTGTCAGTGTTTCAAAGGCAGAGCACTTCCGTCTACTTGTTTAAAGACGTATATCTCACCAGGTCTTATTGTATCTGGAAGTGACCTGTTGTAAAGCCCCGCCCTCAAATCCAGATGAGTCGATGGCTGTTAGATATTGGTTCCACAGGGACCAGAACTCGGACATCTGCAGTTTTCAGCTCCACAGAGAAACCCTGGAAATTCTGAACGCACATCTGTTTTATGGAATTTGTTTAAATTGATGTGTCCAGAGTACTTGTAGTACGGAATCCAGGTATTGGATATTATTTTTTTGTTATTATTTTATTTCCTAATCCAAACTAAATAAAGTTAAATGTCTGTTTTAGATTAAACTGTCAACTGAAAGCCCAAAAGATCAACAAGGAGTCTACAATTGTTCTGAGATAAATCAACACAGTGTTATTAGTTTATCTAAGATTATGGAGCTAACAAGCACCAGAAGTAAAGTTATAACTTTAAATCTAGTGTTAGGCAGATAATAGTTGTGTCATTCCAGATTAAACAAATTAAAGTAAATAACTTTAATCTTGCCCTGCGGTGCATGAACAGTGTTAATCATGGATGTTGTCATCTGTAACCACGACAACAGTAAGATGAAGCTTCTGTAAACCCTCACATCCAGCTTAACCGTATCAGATTTTCTATCCCTCCAGGACATATTTAAGTCCATTTGAATGTTCCTCCATAAAAGATGTCTTTCAGTGTCTAAAACTAATCTGAACCAAAGTTTTCACACAAACACTCACCATTGTAAAACTGTAAATAACAATAATATACTAAGTTTGCAATAATAACAAGGGGGCAGGGCTAACAGATCAGTCAAGTTTAAATGTTAAAATGATCAATGGAGTCAGATAAAATGAGCTTTGACTTCTAATCATATCTCCTTCGTGTGTGGTTGCTTTTAAAACCTCGTGGGTTGTTTAGCCGCGGTTCCACAGGTTCATGGAGGCTGCGTCCCTGCAGGGTTTGAGCTTTGCATCGTTGCAGTCCGCCAGTTTTAGACCAACAACAGGCTAGTAATGACAGTGTGTAGCAGCTGCTTGTGACACTTTTCTGATGTGTTCTCTGTTCATGATGCCTTTGTGAGGAGATCGTTCTCAATAAGATCATTAAACTGAGTTGTGTGTTTAACTGGAGCCGGTGGAAGGATCTCGGACTGATGAGTTCCCTCCTTCAGATATTTCTCAGGATTCTTCTAAATGAGCTGTAGATGTCTGATGCTCTTGTGGAGGCCAGTAAGAGATGCATTATGGTAAGGGTTCTAGCTGGGTTTTGAAGATGGCAGAGAGATAGTTACAGACACGGAAGTCAATTTCCTTAACAAAGATTAATTATTAACCTCCCATAGTTAGACAAGAGAAAATGTTCTTAACAAAAAAACAATCTGGTCCCTCATTTAAAAAAAATGTTATCACTTATGTAATAAGCCCTAAACATCCAAACTCCTGGTTCCCTCCAAGACCTGATGGTTCCTCATGTTCCTAACAGAGTTCTCGGTTCTCAGAGTGCAGGTCTACTCGTAGTTCCTAGAAGATCCAGATGTAGATCTGGAGGACGGGTCTTCTGTTATCAGGAACCATCACTATGGAACCAACTTCCAGTTTGGGTGAAGGAGGCTGACACCACCTCCACCTTTAAAACCAAACTTCAACCGTTTGTGTTCAGTAAAACATCTAGTTGGTGTAAACTTTAGTGTGTCAGGACCAGTAGTCACAGCTGCAGCTGCAGGACCAGACTGGAGCAGCTGGTCTTCAACACAGCTTCATCTGGATCTGCTGCTGTAGACCTGCTGCAGGGGGACACCAACATGATCCACTGACCTGCAGTTCCACCTCTGACCATCCCAGTGTCTGCCTTCACCTGTCTGTATGGATGTCTGTTGGATACTTGCTGACATCCTGACCTGCAGTCCTCATCTCTGTGGATCACCAACTATCCATTTCTTCCCCTTTAAAGGGGAGTTTTTACCTGCTGTTGTTTATGTAATAATTGATCAGGGTCATGTTCTGGTGTCTGGAAAGATCCTGGAGACAACTTGTGTTGTTATAGACGCTATATAAATAAAACTGAATTGAATTTGGGTCACAACATAGATCTAAGATTATGGAGCTAACGAGCACCAGAAGTAAAGTTATAACTTTACAGATTATAGTTACATCTTTCAAATGGGTCACAATATACACCAGGTGTCTTGATACAGCAATGACAAACATTTTCAGGTTGTACAATATTTTGAATTTCACAGAATGATGACAGTAATAAATCACAACATTTGTATGCGTCAGCAGAGCAGAGAAATGAAGAACCTCCAGGACGGTTTGGGTTTACATAAAGAGAAAAAAAAACAAAGCAGACTAAATATGAATCTACACAAGCTGTACCAGACGAAGGCCACAGCACACCTTAAAAACAGGATGTGAGTATGATCATAGGAGGTCACAGAATATGTCAAAGCCAAGATTTGCATCTGACCACCAGTCAGGTCCCAGATTTAATTTTTCCATCACAGTTGGATACGCTGACAGAGGAGAAAGATGGACAGACCGGGCAGGCCCAAACATATTGTGAGGGTCTGTTGGGAACGTCTGGCTGAGCCTTTTGTCAGGGAGGTCTTTAACTCCCACCTCTGGGAGAGCTTTGCCAGGACTCCGAGGAAGGCTGGAGACATAGAGTCAGAGTGGACCATGTTCACTGGCTCCATTGTCAATGCAGCAGCTCAAATTTGTGGACCCAGGGTCTCTGGTGACTGTCGTGGGAGCAATCTCCAAACCCGGTGGTGGACACCGGAAGTAAGGGATGCTGTTAGGCTGAAGAATGAGTCTTATCGAATCATGAGGAGGGAAGCAGCACTCTGCCAACACCGTTTATGGTGCGTGTGGGGAGCTGCTGACCGCGACTGGGGACAGTAGAAGGAACAGTAGAAGGAATCGTTTGAGGATCTCCTCAATCCCACCGATATGCCTTCCACTGAGGAAGCAGAGGCTGGGGACTCTGTGGTGGACTCTTCCATCACCCAAGCCAAAGTCACTGAGGTAGTCCGTAAACTCCTTGGTGGCAGGGCACCAAGGCTGGATGAGATTCGCCCTGAGTACCTCAAGTGTCTGGATGTTGTAGGGCTGTCTTGGTTGACACGCATCTGCAACGTTGCATGGAGGTAGAGGACAGTGCCACTGGAGTGGCAAACTGGGGTGTTGGTCCCTCTGTTTAAAAAGGGGGACTGGAGAGTGTGTTCCAACTATAGGGGGATCACACTTCTCAGCCTTCCTGGGAAAGTCTACGGTAGGGTGCTGGGGTGGAGACTGAGGCTGATAGTTGAATCCCGGATTCAGGTGAAACAATGCGGTTATCTCTGGATCTTGTTCACCAGTGAGGGAAAGATGGAGCGTAAGATTGACAGACGGATTGGTGCAGCATCTGCAGTCATGTGGTCGATGTACCGGACCATTGTGGTGAAGAAGGAGCTCAGTCGTAAAGCGAAGCTCTCGATTTACCGGTCAATCTACGCTTGCACCCTCCTACCCACCTATGGCCATGAACTTTGGGTAATGACCGAAAGGACAAGATCACGGATACAAGCGGCCGAAATGAGTTTCCTCCGCAGGGTGGCTGGGCGCTCCCTGGATGGATGGATGGATGGATGGATGGATGGATGGATGGATGGATGGATGGATGGATGGATGGATGGATGGATGGATGGATGGATGGATGGATGGGCAACTAAAAATAGGCAACTTTTAGTCATCATGCGTGGACATTGTTTGTGGTGTCCCCCAGGGGTCGGTATTAGGACCTAAACTCTTTATTGTTCTATAGATAAATGACATATGCAAAGTCACAAAAGTACTGGGATTTGTCCCGTTTGCTGATGATACAAATATTTCTCAGTACAGCTACATATATATTGAATACCAAATGCCTTACAGATTGTATATCGCTCAGTTATTTTTCCATATTTGAATTATTGTGTGGAAGTTTTGGGTAACACCTACAAATCTTCACTCCGACCATTGTGTACACTCCAGAAAAGATCCATCAAACCAGACCAGAACCACACTGATGACTTCTTTATAAACTCCAGTTTTCTAAAACTCCCAGATCTGGTAGAGTGTCAAACAGCTCAGCTGGTGTATGACGTCAGAAACAGATAATATCCTGATAGAGAGGGAGGTTGTGATTACAGGGGGAACCTCAACTTCAGAACCAGGAGTGTTGGAACAATTATGAGGAGAACGTGCACTTCAGTCAGTGGTGTGAAGGTCTGGAATAAACTCAGACAAGAACTGTCCAAGAACGTCCAAGCAGGAGTTTGTTTAAGAAAAGGCTCAGACTGATGATTGTCAACAAGTACAGGGATGATGACCTGAGGTGAACCTGAACAGGGGTCTCCAACGCTGTAAAGAACATTGTACATGTGAGTATGACTGCAGATTTGTGTGGCTGAGTCACGGTGTGTTGGGACGTACTTGGATCTCCTTGCTTCTCCTGGTCCTTCTGTGTTGTGGTCTGGTCTGATGTAGTCAGCATCTGGAATTGGTTTTCATATGGACACAAACACTAAGTCTCTCACCTGTGTATATGTTAGTGTGCCGCCCTCAGGTGGTCCAGGTCCAGGTCCAGGTCCAGGTCAGCTCAATCCCCTTTGTCCTGGAGGGAAACAGAAGAGATCATGCTCCTCTTCATCACCCATAATCATCATCCTCCTCCGCCTGACCGGATCAGCCATTGTCACATCCTCCTCAACCCCCTCTGAGCAAATAGGAGGGAAAAACCAGCCAGCTGTTGGTCATGTGATTATCTCTGAGCCAATCAGAGAAAGAGAGAGAGTCCTCCCTCTGCTCTGATTGGCTGCAGCTTCACTCATGTGACTGACACCTGAAAACACCTGAGCATTTGAGTGTTTTCATGGAGTTATTTATTTATTTTAAATAATCACCATTTATAACGGACATGTGCTAATAATGTTTTCCTGTTTTTTATGTGTTCCTTTCCTCTATAAAGCCACAAGGACCATGAATATTGGAGATTCGTGGATTTCATGTCAGGTTTGTGCAGACTGAAAAGAGAGGACCAGAAAGAGCAACTTTGATGTATTCTCTGGAAGAGTGTATTGACAATAAACCAGATTATCACTAATCATTATCCTGTGTTGCAGAGGAGCCCTTCAGTAGCTGGACCATGTTACAAAACGACTTGGAGACTCAACAATATGACACCTCTGACCACCAGGTGGCAGAACTCATCTGCTTTGACAGAGGCAAACAGTTTCTATTCGAAAAGAGTGTCCGTCCATCCATCGACCGACCAACTGTCCGACCGTCCGTCCATCTCTGGGTTGTGTGGACAGCAGTCTTAGAGTGCTCCAGAACTATAAACTGCTATAAGGGGAACTAGACAAACCTTCCTTGATGTTATCCACAGGTTTCCTAAGAGTGGTTTATGGCAGAAGGCTGATGAGGGACGCACTCACTCTCACACAGACCCATGCCCAAAAGAAACAATAAACAATAAATGTGACTTTAAGGTTTTGCTAAATCTGGTATTAACCATTAATATAAATGCAGACAGTTGTTTTAAAAAAAGAGTGAATTGCTAAAGCTTGTTTTCCCTAGTACTTTATGGTGTCATGTTGCAAATGGTGAACCAACCTGGAAGAAGACTGGAACACACCTACGTCTGTCACGGTTGGCTGTTTTAACTTGGCTGCCTTAGCTTATCCTAACCTGTGATACTAATTTACAGTACTTCAGTGGAGCTCCACTGGAGCCTGTGGTTGCTTGGCCCAGTTATCTCTAACCAAGCTTCAACCTGTGGCTGTGACCGGCCTCGCCACACAGACGACGAGCGGAGTGGTGGCGAGTCTCTGTGGCGAGTCTCTGTGGCGAGTCTCTGTGGCGAGTCTCTGTGGCGAGTCTCTGTGGCGAGTCTCTGTGGCGAGTCTCTGTGTGCTCTGCTAGTCCTCATTTATAGTGTTTGTAATTTAAATTTACAAGAAAATGAAATTTAAGTACTCAAAACCAGGTAGTTGTCTGGTGGGATGGTGATCTCTGAGAAGGAGCAAGTTGCTGACAGAAAACCCTGTTACCAAGTCTAAACGTTTAACAACTGGTTAAGGAACAACATGTTGATCATTAAAAACTAGTTCTGGTGTTAGAAGCAGACAGGTAGTGATTTCAGGGCGTGACTCAGTGAAATACCTGAGGACTCAAGCACAACAAGACCAGACAGATCCATCATGACTCCCCGTCTGAACGAAAAAGACTGAGGTAAGACTGAAACCAGGATGGAATTGGGCTGAAACCAAAATGAAAACCATACTGGAAGTAGCCTAAAAACAGGATGTAATTGGGCCAGAACCAGAATAAAAACCAAACTGGGACAGATTAAAACCAGGATGGAATCAGGCTGGAACCAGAATAAAATCCAGACTAAAACCAGGATGGAATTAGGCTGGAACTAGAATAAAAACCAGAATGAAACCAGGATGGAATAAGTATGGAACCAAAATGAAAGTCAGACTAGGGTGGAACCAGAATAAAATCCAGACTAAAACCAGGATGGAATTAGGCTGGAACTAGAATAAAAACCAGAATGAAACCAGTCTAAAACCAGGATGGAATAAGTATGGAACCAAAATAAAAGTCAGACTAGGGTGGAACCAGAATAAAAACCAGACTGAAACCAGGATGGAATCAGGCTGGAACCATAATATAAATGAGACTAGGGTGGAGCCAGAATAAAAACCAGAATAAGCTGGAACTAAAAATAAAAGTTAGACTAGAACCAGTATAAAACCAGGATGGAGTTAGGCGGGAACAAGAATTAAAGCCAGATTGCAACCAGTCTGAAACCAGGATGGATTAGGCTGAACCCAGAGCTAGAACCAGACTGAGACCAACTGGGACCAGACTGAAACCAGGATGGAATGCGGCTGAAGCAAGAAGATAAACAAGACTAGCCTGGAACCAGAAAAAAAACCAGACTGGGACCAGAATGACACCTGGATGGAAATAGGCTGAAACCAGATGGAATTAGACCAAAACAAGAACTAAAACAAGACTGTGACCAACTACGACCAAACTGAAACCAGGATAGAATTAGTACTAGAACCTAGAACTAGAAAAAATAAAATAAAAAGCTAGACCAGGCTGGAACTTAAAATAAAAACCAGATTGGAACCAGATTCAAACCAGATTTAAAATGGAATAAAGCCAGAACCACGATAAAAGGCAGATTGGAAACAGTCTATAACCAGGAAGGAATTAGGCCAGAACCAGAATAAAAACCAAACTGGGACAGACTGAAACCAGGATGGAATCAGGCTGGAACCATAATAAAAACCAGACGTAAACCAGGATGGAAATAAGCTAGAACAAGAACAAAACCAGACTGGGACGAATTGGAACCAGACGGAAACCAGGAGGGATTTGGCTGTAACTAGAATAAAAGAAAAGAAACCAGTCTGAAACCAGAATGTAATTAGGCTGGAACCAGAATAAAATCCACACTGAAACCAGGATGAAAAAAAGCCTGGAAACTGCACAAAAACCAGACTCGGACCAGTTGGGACTGACTGAAACCAGGATGGAACTAGGCTGGATTTAGAATAAAAAAAGGGAACCAGTCTCTTCAGTTTATACATGCAGCCCTTGGGAAGTTTTATCTGGAACCACGGCATTAATGTTCATTGTTATGCTGATGATACGCAGCTGTATCTGTCTATGAAGATGAAACAGAACCATCAGACAAACTTCAGGTGTCTTCAGGACATCAAGGACTGGATGTCCAGAAATTGTTTGCTCCTAAATTCTGATAAAACAGAAGTTGTTGTTTGTGGTCCAAACACCTCAGGAAGGGATTAGATGGTCTTGCGATGGCCTCCAGTAAAACTGTGAGAAACCTTGGCGTTATATTCGATCAGGATTTGTCATTTAAACAGCAGATTAATCAGGTTTGTAAAACTGCATTTTTCCACCTCCGTAATATCACAAAGATCAGGAGCATCCTCTCCCAGAGTGATGCTGGAAAACTAATTCATGCGTTCGTATCTTCTAGACTAGATTACTGTAACGTGTTGTTGGCTGGATGTCCAAGTAATTCTCTGAAGATCCTCCAGATGATCCAAAATGCAGCAGCGGGAATGTTGACAGGAACCAACAAGAGACCACGTCTCTCCAGTTTTAGCTTCCCTCCATTGGCTCCCTGTAAAATGTAAAATCCAATTCAACATTTTATTACTTGTGTAAAAAGTCCTAAACATCCAAACTCCTGGTTCCCTCCAAGACCTGATGGTTCCTCATGTTCCTAACAGAGTTCTCTGTTCTCAGGGTGCAGGTTTAATCGTAGTTCCTAGAAGATCCAGATGTAGATCTGGAGGATGGGTCTTCTGTTATCAGGAACCATCACTATGGAACCAACTTCCAGTTTGGGTGAAGGAGGCTGACACCACCTCCACCTTTAAAACCAAACTTCAACGTTTGTGTTCAGTAAAACATCTAGTTGGTGTAAACTTTAGTGTGTCAGGACCAGTAGTCACAGCTGCAGCTGCAGGACCAGACTGGAGCAGCTGGTCTTCAACACAGCTTCATCTGGATCTGCTGCTGTAGACCTGCTGCAGGGGGACACCAACATGATCCACTGACCTGCAGTCCCACCTCTGACCACCTCAGTGTCTGCTGTCTACACCTGTTTAGATAGTGGTCTCTGTAGTCCACCAACTAACCAGGTACCAGTCTGATGGACAGAAAACTCTCAGTTCTCCAGGTAACAGATAATTATACTGATGATCTGGTCTTTGGTACCTTTGACGGTGTGTCTGTGTCTCTTCTCTCTACTTCCTGTTCTACCCAGCTGGTCTTCAGCAGGAGGGTTCCCCCTCATGATCCAGGTCCTGGTCCAGGTTTCTTCCCCCTCATGATCCAGGTCCTGGTCCAGGTTTCTTCCCCTTATGATCCAGGTCCTGGTCCAGGTTTCTTCCCCCTTATGATCCAGGTCCTGGTCCAGGTTTCTTCCCCCTTATGATCCAGGTTTGGTCCAGGTTTTTACCTGCCGTTGTTTAAGTAATAACTGATCAGGTTCATGTTCTGGGTCTCTGGAAGGATCCTGGAGACAACTTGTTTGTAATAGATGCTGTATAAATAAAACTGAATTGAACTGAACTTAACCATGACCTTCTTAGTAGACCAAAATCTTCTAGAGACAAATTTGAGGACATCTGTCTGACAGCTGACGACTCGTTGAAACTGTGTCACTGATGAGAAATTGCCCCAAATACAGCAGCAGATATACATCAGAATGAATCCAGGTTTTAGCAGAATGACCTGGTCAAAGTCCACACCTGAATCTGTCGAGATAGTGTGGTTGGACCTTAAGTGAGCTGTGTAGATGTGAATGTCCAAAAACCTCAATGAACTGAAGCAACATTGGAAAGAAGAACCGACCAGAGTTCCTCCACGACCAGGAGACACTGATGAAGTCTGGCAAGAAACATCGTCTGAAAGAACTTTTGTGTGACTGGTTTTGTTTCTAAAAATGTTCATACTGTGCAGGTAAAGAACCTAACAACAACATATTATCGGGGCTCATCTGAGAACCAGGAAACAAAGTGAAGGATATGTTTGTGTGGAAGCAGAACAGAGCTGGAGATCAGCTTCCAACCAAACAGGAGCAACATGGAGGTCAGACGTCTCTCAGATCAGTTACACATTCACACCCAGATCAGCTTACCGCCACACTCAAATACACACCTACAGACAGGTGTAACACCAACATACTGCCCTCTTTCAGGACATCTGATCCAGCAGAAACAAACCAGAACCAGCAGGCCCAACAGTTTCTGGTTTTGAGTCTGGTCCTGTTGTAGGTTTGAGAGTTTATTCCTAGCAGAGTCTGAGTCTTTCTCCAAGATCTCTCTTTGTAATGTGTTGTTGGCTGGATGTCCAAGTGATTCTCTGAAGATCCTCCAGATGATCCAAAATGCAGCAGCGCGAATGCTGACAGGAACCAACAAGAGAGACCACGTCTCTCCAGTGTTCACTTCCCTCCCTCGGCTCCCTGGAAAACCTAATTCCTAAGTTTTGGTAAAAATGTTCAAGACTTGTGTTTCCCAATCCTGCTCCTCAGGGCACACTGTCCTGCATGTTTTAGATGCTTCTCTGCTCCAACACACCTGATTGGACCGCTGTCAGCTTGTCATCAAGATCTACACAGGTATGTTAAAGTGTGGTAGAGAGGAGACATTAGACCATGAAAAGTGGTCCGTCCGTCCATCCATCCGTCCGTCCGTCCATCCGTCCGTCCGTCCGTCCGTCCGTCCGTCCATCCATCCATCTGTCCGTCCATCCGTCCGTCCGTCCGTCCGTCCGTCCGTCCATCCGTCCGTCCATCCATCCGTCCATCAGTCCGTCCATCCATCCGTCCGTCCGTCCATCCATCCGTCCATCCATCCGTCCATCAGTCCGTCCATCCGTCCATCCATCCATCCATTATCTACCTCTTCTCTAAGGTTGGTCCGTCCGTCCATCCATCCGTCCGTCCGTCCATCCATCCATCCATCCATTATCTACCTCTTCTCTAAGGTTGGTCCGTCCGTCCGTCCGTCCGTCCATCCATCCATCCATCCATTATCTACCTCTTCTCTAAGGTCGGGCCACAGGGGCAGCAGCCTAAGCAGAGAGGCCCAGGCTTTCCTCTTCCAGGATATCTTCTCTAGCTTTTCTGAGTGAATACTAAGGCATTTACAGCTGAGAGATATCATCTCTCCAGCGTGTCCTGGGTCTTCCATGGGGCCTTTTTCCCGGTTGGACATGTTGAAAAATACCTTGTGAGGGGAGTGGTTGATGATCTTCTTCATTTCATGAAGTACCCTTCTTCACACAATCAACTCCAAAGGAGCAGGTGAACTCTAGTTTAGCTTTTACTACCCTATGATGCTACTTATATTGTTAACAATATGACATTCCTCCCCGTCAAATCTGTCCAAGCATTGTGACTTCAAGTGTCGCTACTGAAACAACACTGAAAACAAGTGCTGCTGGATCTGAAACACCAGCTGAAGCTCTACCAAGCACTACCACAACATTCAGGAAGGTTGTAGTTTAAACTTCCTCACCTGGTCCAGGTGAAACAAGTGCTGCTGGGCTGAAAGGTAAGTCCAGGTGAATCCAGGTGAGCCGGTCCCCTCACTTGTTCTTTCCTGACTTTTTTTTACCCAGGTCCTCTGTTTCTTTCCACTGTCTGCCTCTCTCCTCTTCTACACCACTCATCCCTGTCTCACCTGGTTCCAGGTGGAGGGAGGTGGAGCTAGTCTTCACTAAATATTTCAAATTCAGCAATATTTACGAGTTTCATCAACACAGATGGATAAAAGGAGCCGGAGCTACACATCAGAGGAGAAACTGAAGAGTTCCTGGATTTCTGAAGGAGTTCGGTGCTCAGATGTCCAGACTCCAACAGCTTCATCCCCACATGTCTAAAACTTGAAAACAGAGGTAGAGACGCCTCGCGTCAGGCAGCAATGCAGAAACAAAGCGATGAAGAAGACGATCCTTCCTCTCTCTGCAGGCTGCAGCATGTCTCGCTGCCCTCAGGCCCCCAGGACATGACTCAACCAGACTCCATTCACTTTACTTCACGTTTTACCCACAGGACTTCACATCTGCTGAAACCACACCTGTGGTTCTGGCATTCTACATTTAACTCATTCTGTTCGTAGAACCTGATGTATTTTATTCCATTTTTTTAAAATACTTTTGCATCCTAATAAATTCCTTCGGCTTTAACCTGTAAAATAATCAAGGTGTTTTGCTTAATATTTTTACATTATACAAGGATTTTCTGTTTACAGTCACTAGAGAGAAGCAGGGGCGGATGTAGCATTTTTGGGGCCCAGACTGGGTCAGTGGCTGTAACTCAGCCATAGGTCATTTAATCTGGCCCAAATTTGATGAATATGTTTGCAGTCCAACTCTGAACACATCTCCAGTGCTACATTCAGGAAAACTTGTAGCGCCACCTTCTGGCAACAGGAAACATTCTTTCTTTTACATTTTGCATTATCCTGGAGACCTCCAGTTTTCTGTGTGTGATCAGAGTCACCACACTCCAAATACACATCCCCCCAACTCTAACCCGAAGAAATCCATTTTCTCATAGCGCCACCTTGTTGTGAAAGGAAGAATCTGCCCTAATAATTGCATTCACTCTATACCTCCAAACAATCAGAGACATGTAAAACTTAAAAAATACTTAAGTTGATGATGCTCCACAGAAATAATTCTGTTGTCTTGGCACAACGGAACAGGAGCTTATGGTTCAGATCTGGGCTTGGAAAGCCTTGTTTTCAGCAGGGCCATGATATCTAGAACAGTTTGGCAGGTTGAATGATAGTGAGAACAGTGAGAACTACAGAGACCACTAAAAAAACAGGCGTAGACAGCAGACTCTGAGGTGGTCAGAGGGTGGGACGCCACAAAGTCTGTTTCTAAGTTCCTGGGAATGCAAGTACAGACTTGTACATATGAGGCAGGTAAAAAAAACGTCTACAAACCAGTACACATAAGAACACATAAATACAATAGAAGACGTGAATACAACGATACACAAGAATACACCATAACACAAAAACAGAAGAACACAACAATACACAATAATACACTGGAACACAAAAACACAAGAACACAGCAATACACAAGAATACACCAGAACATAAAAAACACAAGAACACAGCAATACACAAGAATACACCAGAACATAAAAAACACAAGAACACATTAATACACAAAAATACACCACAACACAAAAAACACAAATAAACAAGAATACAAGAACACACCAGAACACAAAAACAAAAGAACACAACAATACACAAGAATAAACTGGAACACAAAAACAGAAGAACACAATAATACACCGGAACACAAAAAAACACGAACACAGCAATACACAAGAATAAACTGGAACACAAAAACACAAGAACACAATAATACACAAGAATACACCATAACACAAAAACACAACAACACAACAATACACAATAATACACCAGAACACAAAAACACAAGAACACAGCAATACACAAGAATACACCAGAACATAAAAAACACAAGAACACATTAATACACAAAAATACACCACAACACAAAAACACAAATAAACAAGAATACAAGAACACACCAGAACACAAAAACACAAGAACACAACAATACACAAGAATAAACTGGAACACAAAAACAGAAGAACACAACAATACACAATAATACACTGGAACACAAAAACACAAGAACACAGCAATACACAAGAATAAACCAGAACACAAAAACACAAGAACACAGCAATACACAAGAATACACCAGAACATAAAAACACAAGAACACAACAATACACAATAATACACCGGAACACAAAAACACAAGAACACAACAATACACAAGAATACACCAGAACATAAAAAACACAAGAACACATTAATACACAAAAATACACCACAACACAAAAAACACAAATAAACAAGAATACAAGAACACACCAGAACACAAAAACACAAGAACACAACAATACACAAGAATAAACCAGAACACAAAAACACAATAACACAACAATACACAATAATACATCATAACACAAAAACACAAGAACACAGCAATACACAAGAATACACCAGAACATAAAAACACAAGAACACAACAATACACAATAATACACCGGAACACAAAAACACAAGAACACAACAATACACAAGAATACACCAGAACATAAAAAACACAAGAACACATTAATACACAAAAATACACCATAATACAAAAACACAAGAACACAAAAAATACCATGAATACACCAGGACACAAAAAACTAGAGAATACACCATAACACAAGAACACAACAATACACAAGAATACACCAGAACATAAAAACACAATAACACAACAATACACAATAATACACCGGAACACAAAAACACAAGAACACAACAATACACAAGAATACACCATAACACAAAAACACAAGAACACAACAATACACAAGAATACACCATAACACAAAAACATAAGAACACAAAAAATCCCATGAATACACCAGGACACAAAAAACTAGAGAATACACCATAACACAAGAACACAACAATACACAATAATACACCGGAACACAAAAAAACCAGAACACAGCAATACACAAGAATAAACTGGAACACAAAAACACAAGAACACAACAATACACAAGAATACACCATAACACAAAAACAGAAGAACACAACAATACACAATAATACACCATAACACAAAAACAGAAGAACACAACAATACACAATAATACACCGGAAAACAAAAATACAAGAACACAGCAATACACAAAAATACACCACAACACAAAAAACACAAATAAACAAGAATACAAGAACACACCAGAACACAAAAACACAAGAACACAACAATACACAATAATACACCGGAACACAAAAAATCCAGAACACAGCAATACACAAGAATAAACTGGAACACAAAAACACAAGAACACAACAATATACAAAAATACACCACAACACAAAAAACACAAATAAACAAGAATACAAGAACACACCAGAACACAAAAACACAAGAACACAACAATACACAATAATACACCGGAACACAAAAAAACAAGAACACAGCAATACACAAGAATAAACTGGAACACAAAAACACAAGAATACACCATAACACAAAAACACAAGAACACAAGAACACAAGATTACACCAGAACATAAAAATACAACAATACACAAAAATACAACATAACACACAAACACAAGAACACAACAATACACAAGAATACAACTAACACAAGAATACACCAGAACACATAACTACAAAAATACAACAATACACAAGAATACACCAGAACACAACAATACACAAGAACACAACAATACACAATAATACACCAGAACACAAAAAACACAACATTACACAAGAATACACCAGAACACAAAAACACAAGAACACAATAATACACAAGAATACACCAGAACACAAAAACACAAGAACACAACAATACACAAGAATACACCAGAACACAAAAACACAAGAACACAACAATACACAAGAATACACCAGAACACAACAATACACAAGAACACAACAATACACAAGAATACACCAGAACACAAAAAACACAACATTACACAAGAATACACCAGAACACAAGAACACAATAATACACAAGAATACACCAGAACACAAAAAACACAACATTACACAAGAATACACCAGAACACAAAAACACAAGAACACAATAATACACAAAAATACACCAGAACACAAAAAACACAACATTACACAAGAATACACCAGAACACAAAAACACAAGAACACAACAATACACAAGAATACACCAGAACTCAAAAATACACCATAACAAAAAAACACAGGAACACAAGATTACACCAGGACAAAAAAAACACAAGAACACAACAATACACAAGAATACACCAGAACACAAAAAACAAGAACACAACAATACACAAGAATACACAACAACAAAAAACATAAAATCACAACAGTACACTAAAATACACCATAACGTTAAAAACACAAGAATACAAAAATTCGCATGAATACACTAGAACACAAAAAACATCATGGCTCACACAGCAGCCCATTTGTACAGATCTTTTTTTTTTTTTTCTTCTTCCATCCAGAAATCTGAAACCAAACCAAGATCTTCTGTCTTTATGAATGGGGACAGAGAAAACGGTGTCCCTGATGTCCACCACTGTAAAGACAGATGAAGTGTTGAAACATTGTTTTGTTCTGTCACCGAGTTCCTTCACTCTGCGTCGCAGGAGGAGGACTATCGGTCGGCACCAAAGAGATTCTGGAAAACCATCCGGCGCCTCAGAAGGGGGAAGCAGTACCCTGCCAACACCGTTTATGGTGCGGGTGGAGAGCTGCTGACTGCAACTGGGGACATTGTCGGACGGTGGAAGGAATACTTTGAGGATCTCCTCAATCCCACCGACATGCCTTCCACTGAGGAAGCAGAGGCTGGGGACTCTGCAGTGGACTCTTCCTTCACCCAAGCCAAAGTCACTGAGGAAGTCCGTAAACTCCTTGGTGGCAGGGCACCAGGGGTGGATGAGATTCGCCCTGAGTACCTCAAGTGTGGATGTTGTTGGGCTGTCTTGGCTGACACGCATCTCCAACGTTGCATGGAGGTTGAGGACAGCGCCACCGGAGTGGCAAACTGGGGTGGTGGTCCCTCTGTTTAAAAACAGGGACCGGATAATGTGTTTCAACTATAGGGGGATCCCACTTCTCAGCCTCCCTGGGAAAGTCTACTCCAGGGTACTGGAGAGGAGAATTCGGCCGATAGTCAAACCTTGGATTCAGGAAGAACAATGTGGTTTTCATCCTGGTCGTGGAACATTGGACCAACTCTATCCCCTCCGCAGGGTGCTGGAGGGTTCATGGGAGTATGCCCAACCAGTCTACATGTGCTTTGTGGATCTGGAGAAAGCATTTGACCGTGTCTCTCGTGGTATTCTGTGGGGGGGTGCCAAGTGAGTTTGGGGTCCGAGGTCCTTTGCTAAGGGCTGTTCAGTCTCTCCACGGCCGGAGCAGGAGCTTGGTTCGCATTACCATTGCAATAGGTCAGACCTGACTTCAGTGCATGTTGGACTCCGGCAGGGCTGCCCTTTGACACAGATTCTGTTCATAATTTTTATGGACAGGATTTCTAGGCGTAGCCAGGGGCCGAAGGAGGTCTAGTTTGGGAACCACAAGATTTCATCTCTGCTTTTTGCAGATGATGTTGTCTTGTTGGCTTCATCAAGCCAGGACCTTCAGCATGTGCTGGGACGGTTTGCAACCGAGTGCAAAGCGGCTGGGATGAGAATCAGCACCTCCAAATCCGAGGCCACGGTTCTCGACCGGAAAAGGGTGGCTTGCTCTCTCTGGGTAGGTAGAGATGTCCTGCCTCAAGTGGAGGAGTTTAAGTATCTCCGGATCTTGTTCACAAGTGAGGGACAGATGTAGCGTGAGATTGACAGACGGGGTGGTGCAGCGTCTGCAGTCATGTGGTCGATGTACCGGACTGTCGTGGTGAAGGAGCTGAGTCGCAAGGCGAAGCTCTGAATTTACTGGTCAATCTACGCTCCCACCCTCACCTGTGGTCATGAACTTTGGGTAATGACCGACAGGACAAGATCACAGATACATGCGGCCAAAATGAGTTTCCTCCACAGGGTGGCTGGTCGCTCACTTAGAGATTGGGTGAGAAGCTCAGTCATCCGGGAGTAGCTCAGGGTTGAGCCGCTGCTCCTTCACATCGAGAGGAGTCTGCTGAGGTGTGTTGGTGTTAGGGTCGTCGAAACCTCTCAATTACAGGAATGAACCACCCAGAGAAAGCAGTCTTGATCCTACCTTTGCAAAGGGGGGAAGGCCCTTCGCCAAGGTGTATTACCCATGGCGATTCCTGGCCATTCCCATCTTCCCCCTTTGCTGCGGTTTCTTTTATTCACGGGGGAACAAAGCAGTCACGTGACATGTTGTATGTAAATGTAATCAGGTGGAGAAACAGGCACGCTATAGGCCCATTTGGCTCTGACATTCTGTATACCACAATCTTGTAAATACAGACAGCAGAGAATTACGACTTAAAGGCAATCATTCATTCATAATATATGTTCATAACTCAGTTCATAACAGTTGGGCATCTGTGTAGGATGCCTCCTGGTCGCCTCCATAAAGATATGTTCCAGGCATGTCCGACCGGGAGGAAGCCCAGGGAAAGACCCAGGACATGCTGGAGAGACTATGTCTCTCGGCTAGTTTGGGAACGCCTCGGGGTTCCCCCGGAAGAGCTGGAGGAAGTGTCTGGAGTGAGGGAGGTCTGGGCATCCCTGCTTAGACTTCTGCCCCCGCGACTTGACCCCGGATAAGGGGAAGAAGATGAATGGATGGACGGATGAATAATATGCTGTTTAAATGACAAATCCTGATCAAAATAACTCCAAGGTTTCTCACAGTTTTACTGGAGGCCATCGCAAGACCATCTAATCCCTTCCTGAGGTGTTTGGACCACAAACAACAACCTCTGTTTTATCAGAATTTAGGAGTAAAACATGAACATTAATGCCATGGTTCTGGATAAAACTTCCTAAGGGCTGCATGTATAAGCTGAAAAGGATTGGCCCTAGAACTGAACCCTGCGGGACACCATAGCAGACCCTCGTCTGTACTGAAGAAACCTCATGAACATGAACAAACTGGAATCTATCAGACAGATCTGATTTAAACCAATCTAGAGCTGTCCCTTTAATCCCAACAACATACTCTAGTCTCTGCAGTAAAATGCTGTGATCTATGGTATCAAAACAGCACTGAGGTCCAGCAGAACCAGTATGGACACTAACCCATTATCTGAGGTCCAGCAGAACCAGTATGGACACTAATCCATTATCTGAGGTCCAGCAGAACCAGTATGGACACTAATCCATTATCTGAGGTCCAGCAGAACCAGTATGGACACTAATCCATTATCTGAGGTCCAGCAGAACCAGTATGGACACTAACCCATTATCTGAGGCCCAGCAGAACCAGTATGGACACTAACCCATTATCTGAGGTTCAGCAGAACCAATATAGACACTAATCCATTATCTGGGATCCAGCAGAACCAGTATGGATACTAACCCATTATCTGAGGTTCAGCAGAACCAATATAGACACTAATCCATTATCTGAGGTCCAGCAGAACCAGTATGGACACTAGTCCATTATCTGAGGCCATAAGAAGGTCATTGGAGACTGGAACCAGTGCTGTTTCTGTGCTATGATGCATCTGAACCCTGACTGAAGAACTTCAAACAGATCATTTCTATACAAATGGTCACACAGCTGCTGCAACGACCTTTTCCAGAATTTTAGAGATAAATGGAAGGTTGGAAATCCGTCTATAATTATCAAAAATATCTGGATCAAGAGAGGGTTTTTTAGGTAAAGGTTTAATAAGTGCAACTTTAAAAGACTGTGGCACAAATCCTAAGACCAGGGACAAGTTGATCTGATTGGTCCAATAATGTCGCACCAATGAGAGAGAAAACATTTTGGAGTAGTCAAGTCTGGATGATTTAGATCTATTGACGACTGAGGTCAGGTCAGGGAGGTCTACAGGAACCAAACAGTCTAGAGTCAGGTCATGGAGGTCTACAGGAACCAAACAGTCTAGAGTCAGGTCAGAGAGGTCTAGAGGAACCAAACAGTCTACAGTCAGGTCAGGGAGGTCTACAGGAACCAAACAGTCTAGAGTCAGGTCAGAGAGGTCTAGAGGAACCAAACAGTCTACAGTCAGGTCAGGGAGGTCTACAGGAACCAAACAGTCTAGAGTCAGGTCAGGGAGGTCTACAGGAACCAAACAGTCTAGAGTCAGGTCATGGAGGTCTACAGGAACCAAACAGTCTAGAGTCAGGTCAGAGAGGTCTAGAGGAACCAAACAGTCTACAGTCAGGTCAGGGAGGTCTACAGGAACCAAACAGTCTAGAGTCAGGTCAGAGAGGTCTAGAGGAACCAAACAGTCTACAGTCAGGTCAGGGAGGTCTACAGGAACCAAACAGTCTAGAGTCAGGTCAGAGAGGTCTAGAGGAACCAAACAGTCTAGAGTCAGGTCAGAGAGGTCTACAGGAACCAAACAGTCTAGAGTCAGGTCAGGGAGGTCTACAGGAACCAAACAGTCTAGAGTCAGGTCAGAGAGGTCTAGAGGAACCAAACAGTCTAGAGCCAGGTCAGGGAGGTCTACAGGAACCAAACAGTCTAGAGTCAGGTCAGAGAGGTCTAGAGGAACCAAACAGTCTAGAGTCAGGTCAGGGAGGTCTACAGGAACCAATAAGTCTAGAGTCAGGTCAGGGAGGTCTACAGGAACCGAACAGTGTAGAGTCAGGTCATAGGTGAGTCGCTGAAGCTGAAGAAATGCCCACAGCCACTGCCGGGAGGGCCTGGCCGATTTCCTCTCTAATTCTGACAATTTTATTGCTAAAGAAGCTCATAAAGTCTTCACTACTGAGAGCTGCAGGGATGCACGGCTCAACAGAGTTGTGGCTCTTTGTCAGCCTGGCTACAGCGCTGAACAGAAAACGTGGGTTATTTTTATTATCCTCTATTAACACTGAATAATAGACTGTTCTAGCTTTGTGAAGCGCTTTTTTATACACTATCTTTCCATGCATAATAAATATCTACAGACCTACTAGAGAACCACTTTCTTTCCATTTTACACACTTTCTGTTTTAACATACAAATATGTGAGTTAAACCAGGGAGTTCAGCTCCTACGGTTAGAGACCCTCTTTCTCAAAGAAGCAACTGCATCTAAAGCTGTGTGCAACACATCTGCAGTGCTACCAACAAGGAAATCAACGTCTGCAGAGGTAGAACCGAGGTCACAGCCCTCAACTGCTTCAATATGTTCCTCTGTAGGAAGATGAAGAGCAACGGCCTCCCTAAATTTAGTAACAGCTTTATCGGATAGACACCTGCTAAAGTAATTCCTCCTATTATGCGTAACGTTGACAATGTTGAATTCAAACGTTATTAAATAGTGGTCGGATAGGAGGGAGTTTACATGTGACACTAACAGATTATCAGGTTCTACAACGTAGACGAGGACCAGATCAGGTTCTACACCGTAGACGAGGACCAGATCAAGAGTATGATTAAGACAATGCGTCGGTTCGTTAACTTTTTGTAAAATCCCCATCGATTCTAGAAGAGAATCAAAAGCCAACTTAAGACTGTCGTTGTCAACATCCACATGAATGTTAAAGTCGCCCACTATGATGACTTTATCTGTACTGATCAATAAACCAGATCAGAAATCTGAGAACTCAGACAGAAACTCAAATAACCTATATATATATATATATATATATATATATATATATATAACAATAAACAGAAACACAAGAATACACAAAAGCACAACAAAATAACAGCAACACAATAGAAACACAACAATACACAAAAAAAACAAAAATAAAGGAATAAACAGAAACACATTGTTAGGGTCATCGGAACCTCTCAATTACAGGAATGAACCACACAGAGACACCAGTCTTGATCAGACCTTTGCAAAGGGGGGAAGGCCGACACCAAAGTGTATCACCCACGTGTATCCATGGCGATTCCCGCCCATTCCCGTCTTCCCCCTTTGCTGCGGTTTCTTTTATTCACAGAGGAACAAAGCAGCCACGTGACATGTTGTATGCAAATGTAATCAGGTGGGGAAACAGACACGCTATGGGCCCATTTTCCCCCAACATCCTGTACATCTTGATCCTGACTGGTCCTTTCACTTACAAATGGCACCACAATCTTATGAATACAGACAGCAGAGAATTACGACTGAAGGCAATCATGTAATAATACATTCATAATATGTTCATAACTCTGACACACATCAATACACAAGAACATACAATACCCAACAACACAAGAGTACAAAAAAATGCAGCAATATAACAATACACAAGAAAACAAAAACACAAGAGCACAGGAATAAACAGAAACACAAGAACAAAAAAATAAACCAAGAACATAACAATACAGATGAACACAAGAACACAAGAGCACAAGTACAAACAAGAACATAGGAATACACAAGCATACCCAAGAACACAAATACAACAGGAAGACAAATACACATAGGAATGCATGAAAATACAAGAATACACTAGAACACAAGTATACACAAGAACACAGGAATAAACAGCAAACCAACCACACACAAGAAAGCACAAGAACACAAGTATAATCAAGAACACAAGTACACGCAAGGATGCATATTGAGAAATTATGGAGAGAAAATTCTCTATAAAAACTCTACACATCTGTGCGTGCGTTGTACTTTATTTTTATGCATCATACTTGACTTGTGCGTGGAAACCTGTTTTTGTACTTGAATGTGTAAAACATGATTCGTAAACTGTAAATAACATTTTGTCATTAACTTACCCAAAAGTTACGTACAAAAAAGGTCATAAAGATGTCGCCTACAGGTCCAAAGGATCTCCTGTAGCGTCTGTGTTGCAGCAGATCTGAAGAACCTCTGAAGACACACTGTTGCTGAATCATCGTCTTGAGAAGAGGATGTTCAGGGTTATCCATGATCTCCTTTACAGGGGTATTTACAAGGTATTCACACAATAATCTCCAGAGGTCCCAGAACAGTTTTCACAACAGAACCTGCCTTCTTTATCAGTTGGTTCAGTTTCAAGTCAATAGTTCTGCTCCCCAACAGATGACTGTGGATGTGGTTTACCTCTCCACAACAGACTTATAGAAGTTATTCAACATTTTGCTGCAAATGCTAGAGGACCTCAGTTTCCTCAGAAAGCAGTCTTCTCTTTCCTTTCTTATAAAGAGCATCAGTGTTGTATCTCCAGTCCAGTCTGTTGTCCAGGTGAACACTGAGGTATAATCCTGGATCTCTTTACAACCACAATCATTTTCTTTGTCATGCTCACATTCAAGATAATACAATTGTTCCCACACCATGACACAAAATGGTCCACCAGTTCTCTGTTCTCAGTCTTTTGTCCATCACTGACACACCCCACAATTGCAAAGTAATCCGAGTATTTATGAAGATGACAGGACTCGGGCTTGTTCTGGAAGTCTGTGGTAGTAACACCACTGATTAACACCACTTTTTGAGAGTACAACATTTGTGAGGCATTCCAGTCTGGATTTAAAACCTGTCACAGTACGGGATCGGCTCTGGAGAGGGTTTTTATTGAAATTATTTTAGTCACAGACACTGGTCACTATGCTGGTTTGTAAGTGTTGTATAAATAAAGTTGAGGTGGGTTTTTAACAGTTAGTGAGGACTGGGGACGAACAGAAGCAGCAGCCCATTTCTCCAAAAAGATAAACTACCTAACTGAATTTATTGACATTAATTCTAGTCTAGTTTTTGAGGTAAATTCATATATTTCAGTAAATGAGCAGAAAAGCCACAGAAAAGGGTTTAAATGGTCTTTATTGTGTAGATTCAAGAACACAGATACGAAGACAGAGACGAGCAGACAGACATCTCAGCATTTTACAGGTAAAGTGAAGACAGCTGTTCCCTTAGCGCTGATAGGATGGACGACGACGACCGACCACCAGCGTTCAACAGCGAGCGGAAAAGCCTCCTCCACATCCGGGAGTACAAATCGCTACAGGAGTACAGGGAGTTCATCACGCTTTCAACAAGAAAAAAAAAACTCTCTCGAGTGCAACGTTGATATGGGCGTAGAAAAAAGTGAATTGGAGGACCACAGGCAGACACCAGGTGGAGGACCACAGGCAGACACCAGGTGGAGGACCACGGACCACAGGCAGACACCAGGTGGAGGACCACAGGCAGACACCAGGTGGAGGACCACAGGCAGACACCAGGTGGAGGACCACAGGCAGACACCAGGTGGAGGACCACAGGCAGACACCAGGGGGAGGACCACAGGCAGACACCAGGTGGAGGACCACGGACCACAGGCAGACACCAGGTGGAGGACCACAGGCAGACACCAGGTGGAGGACCACGGACCACAGGCAGACACCAGGTGGAGGACCACAGGCAGACACCAGGTGGAGGACCACAGGCAGACACCAGGTGGAGGACCACAGGCAGACACCAGGTGGAGGACCACAGGCAGACACCAGGGGGAGGACCACAGGCAGACACCAGGTGGAGGACCACAGACCACAGGCAGACACCAGGTGGAGGACCACAGGCAGACATCAGGGGGAGGACCACAGGCAGACACCAGGTGGAGGACCACAGGCAGACACCAGGTGGAGGACCACAGGCAGACACCAGGGGGAAGACCGATGCTAAAAAGGCACAAAGCACCCTGAGCTTCACCACAACTCACAAAAAGCACCTCCAGTAAAAACCACAAATACAAAGAACCTTCTACTTCCCCAATGTCTGAACAAACCCTCCCAATTAACACATCATTAAAAGGATAAATTAAAATACCAGGAGAGGACGAGCGTCATTGGTGAAGCTGAAGCTGCACCAAGACCACAGGTCCAAACAGCTGTCCCGAGCGACGTCCAACTGAACATCCTGTCATCCTAACGCGATATCCAAGTAAACTTTCAAACCCGAGGTCTAAACCAGACGTCCAACTGAACGCCGAACCCCACGTCCAAATGACCGTCAGAACCCCGTGTCGAAGTGAACCTTTCTGGAGTGCAACATTGATATGGGCATGGAAAAAAGTGAATTGGAAGACCACGAACCCCACAGCCACCTGACCGCCCGAAGCCCACGTCCAACTGACCGCACGAACTCCACGTCCAACTGACCGTCAGAACCCTGTGTCCAAGTGAACGTCCAAACCCGACATCCAGGTTTGTACCAGGGCTCGCCACCGCTAAAGTGCTCCACTGTCCAGCCGCTGGAGTCTTTTACTGGAACTATCTTATTGTTTGTCAGGAGTCTCAGCCACACCTACCAGATCCACCTGACACGTAGAGACAGACAGGCATCAAGATCTACTTATCCCAGGGAAATGGGATGGGGCTTATAGAGAGAACAGGTGCATACCAGCTGTGGGGGTGCAGTCGGTTCCAGGAGACCCAGACTGATGTAAGTCTGAGCTAATGTCTGGATTGCCAAGATGTCCTGCTGCACATCCAGTTCCACAGATGACGACCAATCCAAAGGGAAAATCCAGTCAGACTCCAGGAAACCACTGGACATATGACAGAAGTGTAAATCTCAGAACCTGCTGCTGAAAGACACATCTACTGAGGGTTCCTGCCGCTGAAGGAAACATCTACTGAGGGTTTCTGCTGCTGAATGAAACATTTGCTGAGGGTTCCAGCTGCTGAAGGAAACATCTATTGAGGGTTCCTGGTGTTCAAAGAAACATCTACTGATGAAGGAAACATCTACTGAAGGTTCCTGCTGCAGAAGGAAAAATCTGCTGAGGGTTCCTGCTGTAGAAGGAAACATCTACTGATGAAGGAAACATCTACTGAAGGTTCCTGCTGCAGAAGGAAAAATCTGCTGAGGGTTCCTGCTGTAGAAGGAAACATCTGCTGAGGGTTCCCGCTGCAGAAAGAAAAATCTGCTGAGGTTTCCCGCTGCAGAAGGAAACATCTACTGAAGGTTCCTGCTGCAGAAGGAAACATCTACTGAGGGTTTCCGCTGCAGAAAGAATATACTGCTGAGGGTTCCCGCTGCAGAAAGAAAAATCTGCTGAGGGTTCCTGCTGCAGAAGGAAACATCTACTGAGGGCTCCTGGTGTTCAAAGAAACATCTACTGCAGAAGGAAACATCTACTGAAGGTTCCTGCTGCAGAAGGAAACATCTACTGAGGGTTTCCGCTGCAGAAAGAATATACTGCTGAGGGTTCCCGCTGCAGAAAGAAACATCTACTGAGGGTTCCTGCCGCTGAGGGAAACATCTACTGAGGGTTCCCGCCGCCGAGGGAAACATCTACTGAGGGCTCCTGTTGTTGAAGGAAACATCTACTGAGGGCTCCTGTTGTTGAAGGAAACATCTACTGAAGGTTCCTGCTGCAGAAGGAAACATCTACTGAGGGTTCCAGCTGCTGAAGGAAACATCTACTGAAGGTTCCCGCTGCAGAAGGAAACATCTACTGAGGGTTCCCGCCGCTGAGGGAAACATCTACTGAGGGTTCCCGCCGCTGAAGGAAACATCTACTGAGGGTTCCCGCTGCAGAAGAAAACATCTACTGAGGGTTCCCACTGCAGAAGAAAACATCTACTGAGGGTTCTTCCTGCTGAAGGAAACATCTGCTGAGGGTTCTTCCTGCTAAAAGAAACATCTACCGCTGATGGAAACATCTACTGCGGGTTTCTGCTGCTGAATGAAACATTTGCTGAGGGTTCCAGCTGCTGAAGGAAACATTTGCTGAGGGTTCCTGGTGTTCAAAGAAACATCTACTGCTGAAGGAAACATCTGCTGAGAGTTTACTGCTGCTGAAGGAAACATCTACTGAAGGTTCCTGCTGCAGAAGGAAAGATCTAATGAGGGTTTCCGTTGAAGAAAGAAAAATCTGCTGAGGGTTCCTCCTGCTGAAGGAAACATCTACTGAGGGCTCCTGTTGTTGAAGGAAACATCTGCTGAGGGTTCCTCCTGCTGAAGGAAACATCTGCTGAGGGTTCCTCCTGCTGAAGGAAACATCTGCTGAGGGTTCCTCCTGCTGAAGGAAACATCTGCTGAGGGTTCTTCCTGCTGAAGGAAACATCTGCTGAGGGTTCCTCCTGCTGAAGGAAACATCTGCTGAGGGTTCCTTCTGCTGAAGGAAACATCTGCTGAGGGTTCCAGCTTCTGAAGGAAACATCTATTGAGGGTTCCTGGTGTTCAAGGAAACATCTAGTGCTGAAGGAAACATCTGCTGAGAGTTTACTGCTGCTGAAGGAAACATCTACTGAGGGTACCCACTGCAGAAGAAAACATCTACTGAGGGTTCCCGCTGCAGAAAGAAAACATCTGCTGAGGCTTCACGCTGCAGAAGAAAACCTCTGCTGAGGGTTCACGCTGCCAAAGGAAACATCTACTGAGGGTTCACGCTGCCAAAGAAAACATCTACTGAGGGTTCCCGCTGCCAAAGGAAACATCTACTGAGGGTTCCCGCTGCCAAAGGAAACATCTATTGAGGGTTCCTGGTGTTCAAGGAAACATCTGCTGAGGGTTCCCGCTGCAGAAGGAAACATCTGCTGAAGGTTCCTGGTGTTCAAGGAAACATCTACTGAGGGTTTCTGCTGCAGAAGGAAACATCTACTGAGGGTTCCCACTGCAGAAGGAAACATCTGCTGAGGGTTCATGCCGCTGAAGGAAACATCTGCTGAGGGTTCATGCCGCTGAAGGAAACATCTGCTGAGGGTTCCCGCTGCAGAAGAAAACATCTACTGAGGGTTCCAGCTGCTGAAGGAAACATCTATTGAGGGTTCCTGGTGTTCAAGGAAACATTTACTGCAGAAGAAAACATCTACTGAAGGTTCCCACTGCAGAAGGAAACATCTGCTGAGGGTTCCAGCTGCTGAAGGAAACATCTGCTGAGGGTTCCCACTGCAGAAGAAAACATCTACTGAGGGTTCCCGCTGCACAAGGAAACATCTACTGAGGGTTCCTGCTGCAGAAGGAAACATCTATTGAGGGTTCCAGCTGCTGAAGGAAACATCTACTGAGGGTTCCAGCTGCTGAAGGAAACATCTACTGAGGGTTCCAGCTGCTGAAGGAAACATCTACTGAGGGTTCCAGCTGCTGAAGGAAACATCTACTGAGGGTTCCAACTGCTGAAGGAAACATCTACTGAGGGTTCCCGCTGCAGAAGAAAACATCTACTGAGGGTTCCCGCTGCAGAAGGAAACATCTGCTGAGGGTTCCTGGTGTTCAAGGAAACATCTACTGAGGGTTTCTGCTGCAGAAAGAAACATCTACTGAGGGTTCCCGCTGCAGAAGGAAACATCTGCTGAGGGTTCCAGCTGCTGAAGGAAACATCTACTGAGGGTTCCAGCTGCTGAAGGAAACATCTGCTGAGGGTTCCCGCTGCAGAAGAAAACATCTACTGAGGGTTCCCACTGCAGAAGAAAACATCTACTGAGGGTTCCCACTGCAGAAGAAAACATCTACTGAGGGTTCCTGCTGCAGAAGGAAACATCTACTGAGGGTTCCCGCTGCACAAGGAAACATCTACTGAGGGTTCCCGCTGCACAAGGAAACCTCCACTGAGGGTTCCTGCTGCTGAAGGAAACATCTATTGAGGGTTCCAGCTGCTGAAGGAAACATCTACTGAGGGTTCCAGCTACTGAAGGAAACATATACTGAGGGTTCCAGCTGCTGAAGGAAACATCTATTGAGGGTTCCTGGTGTTCAAGGAAACATTTACTGTAGAAGAAAACATCTACTGAAGGTTCCCACTGCAGAAGAAAACATCTACTGAAGGTTCCCACTGCAGAAGGAAACATCTACTGAGGGTTCCCGCTGCACAATGAAACATCTACTGAGGGTTCCTGCTGCTGAAGGAAACATCTATTGAGGGTTCCAGCTGCTGAAGGAAACATCTGCTGAGGGTTCCAGCTGCTGAAGGAAACATCTACTGAGGGTTCCAACTGCTGAAGGAAACATCTACTGAGGGTTCCCGCTGCAGAAGAAAACATCTACTGAGGGTTCCCGCTGCAGAAGGAAACATCTGCTGAGGGTTCCTGGTGTTCAAGGAAACATCTACTGAGGGTTTCTGCTGCAGAAAGAAACATCTACTGAGGGTTCCCGCTGCAGAAGGAAACATCTGCTGAGGGTTCCAGCTGCTGAAGGAAACATCTACTGAGGGTTCCAGCTGCTGAAGGAAACATCTGCTGAGGGTTCCCGCTGCAGAAGAAAACATCTACTGAGGGTTCCCACTGCAGAAGAAAACATCTACTGAGGGTTCCTGCTGCAGAAGGAAACATCTACTGAGGGTTCCCGCTGCACAAGGAAACATCTACTGAGGGTTCCTGCTGCAGAAGGAAACATCTACTGAGGGTTCCCGCTGCACAAGGAAACCTCCACTGAGGGTTCCTGCTGCTGAAGGAAACATCTATTGAGGGTTCCAGCTGCTGAAGGAAACATCTACTGAGGGTTCCAGCTACTGAAGGAAACATATACTGAGGGTTCCAGCTGCTGAAGGAAACATCTATTGTGGGTTCCAGCTGCTGAAGGAAACATCTGCTGAGGGTTCCCGCTGCAGAAGAAAACATCTACTGAGGGTTCCCACTGCAGAAGAAAACATCTACTGAGGGTTCCCGCTGCTGAAGGAAACATCTATTGAGGGTTCCAGCTGCTGAAGGAAACATCTACTGAGGGTTCCAGCTGCTGAAGGAAACATCTACTGAGGGTTCCCACTGCAGAAGAAAACATCTACTGAGGGTTCCAGCTGCTGAAGGAAACATCTACTGAGGGTTCCAGCTGCTGAAGGAAACATCTACTGAGGGTTCCCGCTGCAGAAGGAAACATCTACTGAGGGTTCCCGCTGCAGAAGGAAACATCTACTGAGGGTTCCCGCTGCAGAAGGAAACATCTGCTGAGGGTTCCCGCTGCAGAAGGAAACATCTGCTGAGGGTTCCTGCCGCTGAAGGAAACATCTGCTGAGGGTTCCAGCTGCTGAAGGAAACATCTACTGAGGGTTCCTGCTGCTGAAGGAAACATCTACTGAGGGTTCCCACTGCAGAAGAAAACATCTACTGAGGGTTCCTGCTGCTGAAGGAAACATCTGCTGAGGGTTCCCACTGCAGAAGAAAACATCTACTGAGGGTTCCAGCTGCTGAAGGAAACATCTATTGAGGGTTCCTGGTGTTCAAGGAAACATTTACTGCAGAAGAAAACATCTACTGAGGGTTCCCGCTGGATCTACAGACAGTCCTAAGTGTAACTGATCACGTGGCTTTATGCCTGACATGCCGCACCTGGGTGACGTCAGACGCTCGACGGGCCCATTGGTCTGCGGCAGGGTGTGTTTACGTGTTTACGCTTCCTGTCAGTGAACAGGTGAGACGCACCTGAGCGGTGGCATCAGAGTCCAGCTGGAACTTCATTTCTGTAAAGTCGGACAGACGCGGAAGCGCAGCGGCGAGACGAGTCGATGCGGGTTCATTCTTTCCTCAGGTTCCAGCTCCTGGAGATGCCTCGGTGGAACTGTTCTCTCCCTCTCCTCTTCCTCTTCCTCTCCCTCTCCCTCTCTCTCTCCGCCGCTGAGGCGGACGACGCGGTTGAGTGTGGTGGCGGTTTCTACCCCGGAAAGAGCAACTTCGTGCTGGATGCGGCGTACGCGGTTCGGGAGGGCGCGGCTCTCCTGGCCACCACGCGCGTGACCTCCGGCCCGGACTGCAAGCGCACGTGCTGCAAGAACCCGCAATGTAATCTGGCACTCCTGGAGCCGCGCGCGGCCGCGCCGGACAGCACGCGCAGCTGCGCCCTGTTCGACTGCGTGCACAGAAACCGCTTCGTCTGTCGGTTCGTAAACCAGGAGGGTTACGAGAGCTACATCCGAGGATCGGTGTACCACGAACACCTGCAGGGCCCAGGTGAGGCTGCGAGGGCTCGGTTCCGTGGGGGTGGGGTCTCCATGACGTTTCTGTGTTATAATGTAAGGGAGGGCCGACTCGTCTGGAGGGTGTCACGCAAGCGTCCACGTTCCAACTTCCAGACAGGCTGCAGTTCCTGTGGAGTCTGAGAACATCCCCGATCCCACGTCTGGACCCATTAGAGACGAGGAGGTGCAGGACAGGCTGATGAGCAGTTCCAGAGTTACCACATGTAATCAGTGATTTTTAGAAGGTAGACTGAGAATATGTGGATTCACTGAAGAACTGCTGTTGGCTCAGGCGGAGGTGTCTGTTTCCGCCGTTCCACCTTGCAGATCTCAGCTGTAACGACACACTTTAAGTACTTCAGTGGAACACTTGTTCAGTTCACATCAGTTTCTTCTGGTTTAACTGTCCCATATTAATCCGTTTCGATCTGATCGTGTTGATCAGCACCACAGCGATTGTGAGTCAAAGTCTCTGGCTCCCGTAGATCGGCAGAACTTCTGTTTCCCGTGTTTCCTGGGCGCCCCCTCCCCTGCTCCCCGCTCACTCTCTTGTCAATATTACTGTTAGGTGTGTTGCTACGGAAACGGAGGCAGTTGGAGGATGTTGTTCTTGAACTGAATCTGGTCTAAAGACAGGGGGGGTGACTACACTGGGGATAGATGTGTGGGCGTGGCTAATCTGCGATTGGAGTTTAGAGGACCAATCAGCAGAAAGATGTATTGTTTGTGGAAGCTCCTGGTATGACTGCACCTTCAAAACTTTTATTTACTGCCTAATTAATCATGCACCTCTTAAAACTGGATATGCGACAATTTAAGACAATTCTGAACTTTTGAAAGTCAAGAAAAGCAGAGTATTGGAACTTTAAACTCACATGTAAAATCAAGGTATAAAATACACCTGTTTTCATCTAAATCCCATTTTATACAATTAAAGATGAATTAAAAATGTTATGAATGTTAGTGGACAAAAAGATGGAGAGCTCTATAAATGTAATTGTAAAGAGTTAAACTATAAATATCTATGAACAGCATCACAAAATATATACACATTCCTCAAATTGAAAGAAGTAAAATTCCAGACAATAAAAAGTGTCCCACCAAGAGTGCTGCAGCTGGAGGAGGAAAAGCACAACACATGACTACGTCTGTTACCTGAAGTTCCACAGCAGCTAACTAGTGAAGTGAACCGGATGTGTTCTGGGGCTTTATTATCAGTCTGATGGTACACTCTGAATACGTCCTGTGATGTCATCCAACACAGGATGCCAGGGTGTGAGGGAGCTTATGGAGGTGAGGGAGGTGAGCGGGGTGAGGGAGCTGATGGAGCGGAGGTGAGGGAGCTGAGGGGGTGAGGGAGCTTATGGAGGTGAGGGAGGTGAGCGGGGTGAGGGA
>CM026209.1:25824513-25906289 GCA_014839995.1 Xenentodon cancila | reverse complement strand
CACCAGGAAACCGAGGCCTGTACAGGCTCTTCGTTAATGCACTCAGGACATTAATGACTGGATGAGACAGAACTTTCTCCGGTAAAAAAAAAAAAAAACAAACTAAGGTAATTGTCTTTGGAGCCGAAGAGAAACAATCACTGGTCACCACAGAGCTTCAATCTATACACCTAAAAACCACTAACCAGACCAGAAATCTGGGTGTAGTGAAGGACTCAGACCTACATTTGTAAAAACACATTAATCCAATAACAAAGTCACATACTATCACCTCAAGAAGATATGAAGGTTAAAAGATCTGATGTCTCAGCAGGACCTGGAGAAACTAGTTCCTCCATTCATCTTCAGTAGACTTGATTATTGTACCAGCATCTTCACAGGTCCACCTAAAACATCAGTTAGACAACTGCAGCTCATCCAGAACTCTGCTGCTCCAGTCCTCACTAAGACGGAGACAGGGGTGTTGTTTTTTTCCCCATCCCTGGTCAACCAACCATGGTTAATCCATCACTTACCTCCACAGTGGTGAAGCATGTTTGAGCTCTGCTCCTTTTACAAACCTTCCGGTAAATGCAGCGTTATTTCTATTAACATCTTTATAACAGAGGTCCATTATTGCTGGTTTTGTAATAATTGTCCAGCAGCTTAGAACAGTTAAGTCATTGACAGACGTGTGTGTGTAATTTGGTGTAATTTTAAGAGGGAGAGCAAATATCTTTATTACATTTCATCATTTCTGGCACTTCGCTCTTCCACTCTGTCCCTTCTGCTACACAAAGAGCATGCAGACCACCTCCCTGCAAGACTCCTCTAGCGTTTGGCTGTGAATGGCTTTGTAGCACTTCCATGAACACGCACAACTTTGAAACTTAAATGACAACATTCTCTTTGTGTGGAATTCACAGACAAGCATAAACCAGTGTTTATGTTCTCAAGGTGCAGCCCTCAGGACAGACTTGTTCAGCTTTGTCTGAAGGTTTGACGGGGGCCTTTTCCGAGTTTAATCTGCCTCCGCCCAGTCCTTGTACTCACCCGTGTCTCAGGGTCGATGGTTGCCGTGACCCCATCCACCATCACACTTAGGTTTTTACCATCTCTGGAATTTACGCAGTCTTCTCCAAACATATCACTGAAACAGAACACCAGAACTCATCAGTCGCTTAGAACAGCGAAACATGTCATACTGACCACAAATGTGTTGTCTGTTGTGTTTGGGTGCCGTCACCCATAACCCTGACCCACGGGTCGTCTGTGCCTGTTGGCTTGTTCTGCAAGTTACTGGTCCAGTGGCGGCATGTCTGTCAAAACCAGTTTATGGGGCTGATCCAGTAATATTTTTTCAACGTTCTGCTGTACCAACAACACCACTGGACAGTAGAAGGTTTGTACCACACTAGTATGTAGGATAAGCTTTCTGTGTGTGTGTGTGTGTGTGTGTGTGTGTGTGTGTGTGTGTGTGTGTGTGTGTGTGTGTGTGTGTGTGTGTGTACTGACTGCAGCATGAGCTCTAGCCTCTCCTGGAACACCTCCATGTCGAATGTCTCCTTGCGCCCCTCCAGGACTGAAACACAAACACACAAACATCAGATCCTCTGCTGGATCCCTGAATGCCTCACTGCTGTCGTCGTGCTGTGTTTACTGACACTTCTGAGCGTTGGGATTGGACTGGACCTCCAGGACCACGGTGGCCACCACATCAGCATACATGTCATTGAGAGGGCTGGACATCCACTGTGAAGAGATTAAATATCGGATCAAATTGCAACCAGCATCAGAAATGCTCACAGATACTGCTGAAAACAAGGGTGTCTGACATCAGAACTGTCCAAAAGGATCTCATCTTTATAAATCGAATATAGTTCCTCTCTGTTGCTCTAAAAACCAGCATGGGAAATTTCCCATACCGCAATACAACTTCCTGCTTAAGGTTTCCAGGTGAAGAAGACTGAGATAGCCACCTGGCATTAGTTTGGTAAAATGTCCTTACATTAGACTGAAAATCCAAAAATTGTCACATGCTCATTATTCCAGGCTGGTTCCAGAAAGAATCCAGAAGAGACAGAAATAGGCCAGGCCCCCTTAGTTACTGTTGCTTTTTTTTTTTTTTTTTTTTTTTTTTTTAAAGGAAATAGAAAGAGAGAGAGACGAGACAGTGGTGGTGTGCAGTGTGGTGCCTATGTTGTGGTGTGTGTAAAAAAAGAAAGAAAAAAAAAATTAGTGGTAGTAATGTGGTGTTTAAAGTGGACAATAGGGTGTTAATTAAAGAGAAGACAGAGGAAAGGGGAAGAAGCATTCTATTCTCTATTACATACCTGGGTTTTTTGAGGGTGTGGGGGCAGTATTTAAAAAGTTATCTATGTAATTAGTTACTGTTGCTAACTGATGACCCATCAGTTAAAGTGTAAAATTACAATTTTACAATATTGACTGGGTGTAAACTTTGTTTTAGGATGTGTTGACTAATTATGGTCACAAATCTTTGATAAAGGAACATTTAAACTGACTTGTATATGTAATGGAGGGATATGTAGAAAATCAAATAATAGACCTGAATGGTAATGGGGTTAAACTGGAGATGAGGATTCACTAAAGAATCATCTTACTGTTGCCATGATCACAGAAAATGTGTCTCCAAATGACATGCATGTCAACCAACAGAAGTTCAGGCAGACATGCATGTCAACCAACAGAAGTTCAGGCAGACATGCATGTCAACCAACAGAAGTTCAGGCAGACATGCATGTCAACCAACAGAAGTTCAGGCAGACATGCATGTCAACCAACAGAAGTTCAGGCAGACGTTTGGACCTCAGCATCACTGGCACCAGATGTGAGCGGTAAAGCCAGAACAATAAGGGTCTCTCTTTGGCTGCCAGTTATGAAGCAACTGACTTTATTTTCTGCACCAAGACTCAGAAGACTACTCTGTACACAACATTGTTACGATTAAAGTCAGAGAAGACTAAACAAGATCTAGAAGTAGGATCACAGTTTAAACTAGAACCAGTGTGTGTGTGTGTGTGTGTGTGTGTGTGTGTGTGTCTGACCTCCAACAGAACCATCCCAGCGTCATGGACCAGAGTGATGTTCTGGAAGACCTTCACTGTGATCTTCTCTGCTCCTTCCACCTGCTGCACATCACCTGAACACACAGACACACATGGATGAGTTCTGTTGCTGATGCAGCTGACAAATCTGCTACAGCTCCTTCTGAACACAGAACAGCAGCAGTACCTTGAATTGCTGTAACGATTATAGTCTCAGAACCACTATGTAGAATTTCTGGAAGTGTCCCAGAACCAACTGGCAACTAACTACAACTAGCTGCATGGATGTAAATATAATTGATTATTGTAAAATATACTGTGACATGTATATGCAAAGTGCACACACACACACACACACACTCTTCCTTTCTTTGTTAAATAAAAAAAAAAAAAAAAAAAAGAAGCCACCGCCAGCAGACCGGTGAGAGTAAAGTAGTTTCACATGTTTCCCTGCTTCAACTCAAGAGATTTAAAAGAATCAGTTTTACCAATCATTCGCTCCAATAAATACACCTAATTAATGCGTGTGTCTGTGTATTACAGTGTGTGTCAGTGAGAGAAAGTTGCCTGCGTTGTGACAGCACCTGGAGTGGTCCCTGGACTAGAAATGCACTACACAGGATTGGTGTTGTTGACCTCAGGAGAACGTTACCTGCCAGGTTCCGCAGCTGGCTGACCAGCAGGCTTATGGGTCCGGTGAAGGGGATAGCCTGAGTCTGGGTAACAGTGCCCATGCACAGATCTGTATACACTGAACAGATAAAAAAAGTAAATAAATAAAAACGGTCAGAAAAACAGGTAACCAAAATGCAGCACATGGATGCATTCAGCTACAGAAACATCTGAAAGAACACTGGGTTCTCAGGTCCGGAACTGGATCCACAGGTCCAGAACTGGATCCACAATTGGGTTTAGTGGAGGTCTACCTCCCAGTAAGAGTAGTACTTTCAGACTAAAAACCCTTAATGACCGGATGGAAGACAGAATTCTTCTCCATCTCCTTATTGTTCTCCAGCTCAGCTGTTCTGTAGCATCAGCTTTTAGTGTAAAATAAAATAAATTAATTTAAAACAAAATAAAGATACATGGTTATCCTCCTCAAATAACAACAATTATTCTTAAAACACAGCTGGACCCCAGCGTGTGTCACACACACACACACACACACACACACACACACACACACACACACACACACACACACACACACACACACACACACACACACACACACACACACACACACACACACACACACACACACACACACACACACACAGTTACTGACTGCTGAGGTCTGATGGAGTTAGGATGTGGTAGTTGAAGTTCCTCTTCACCAGGATACCAGACACCTTCTCACCCTGAGAGCACTTCCTGTCAGCCAACGCACCCATCACCTGCAGTGAAGCATGCTGGGAGTTAAAGTGCTGACAACAGACAAACATGGATGCCGTTTCCAGAAGCACTGTATTCTGTATTGCAGTATGTATGATAGTGTATTCAGGTGTGTTGGGGGTATATTTTAGATGTGTTCCAGGCATGTTTCAGGAATATTTCAGGCGTCTCTGGTGTATTTAGGTGTACCTTTGCCAACTTTTCTCCTCTGAAGTTGAGTGTAACCGCCTCAGTGTTCCTCGGGTTGTGGACCTCGATGTGAACTTCATCGTTGTCTTCATACTCTCTGATCAGAGCAGCCTTCAGCCGGGCCATTTCATTCTGTTCTCCATGGACCAGAATCTACAGATCAAGGAACAGAGTCTAGATCAGACATCAGTGATGCTGATTCCAAGATTATATAAGGATAGCTCCTGGATGCATCCATGGGGGGTGGGGGGGTGTACATGTAATGAACTGCATGTTATGCACAGTATGACATGTTTCGCTGTTCTAAGTGACTGACGAGTTCTGGTGTTCTGTTTCAGTGATATGTTTGGGGGTACATGGTACATGTTCAACCAGAAGGAGGTCCTCGGCTCAAACCAGAACACACTGGAGAGGTTATATCTCCACTGTTCTGGGAAAAACAAGCACACCAAACTGCAACTTCAAGGTTGAAGCCAAAAAACATGCAGTTCATTCTAGCAACTACAGGAGTTTCATTAAGCTAAACAGGTTTGAGCGAGCAGAAAAGATTCTACCATGACTGAAATCTGGATTTGGCCCCCGGCTCTGATTGGAGGAGCTATACGAGAGCGTTGAGAACTTGTTAACTAGAGTGCCCGCTGCAGATGGTGGCAAAGAAGTGGATTTATTTCTCAAACTACCTAGTTTATGTAATACGTCTGAAAATAGTAATTTCAGCAAATTCTGTCTTACACCAACACTAAAAATACACTTATCTGCAACTTTAACTCAATTATTCAATGTGATCGTAAAGACTGAAAAGATGCTAGAAGAAAGGAGGAATCACATTCTAGTGATGGTTTTAAAGAACAAGGGTGATGTGCAGAGCTGTAGTAAATATAGAGGTGTAAAGCTGAAGATTAACACAAGGAAGATCTGAGACAGAAGCACAAGTAAGGAGGGATGTTCCCATTTGTGAGCAGCAATAATGTTTCATGCCAAGAAAGAGCACTTAGCTACAATATTTGATAGAGATATGCTGATGGAGAAGTATAGGGAAGGTCAGATAGAGCTGCATCACAGGGTGCTGAGAGGAGCTGTAGCATTGTATGAGGAAGTCTGAAGTGGCAGAGAAGCCTGTTAGACAGCTACGGTGAGGTGTGCTGTAGGTGTGATGGAGGGATTCAAAGTAGAAGTGGGACTACAGCGAGGTCCAGCTCTGAACCCTTTTATGTTTGCTATGGTGATGGCAGGCTGACAGAGGTGGTCAGTCAGGAATCACCTTGGACTATAATGTTTGATCATATTGATATGTGGTGAGAACTGGAAAGAGGTGCAGAATAACCTGGAGGTGGAGGCATGCACTAGAAAGTAGAGGAAGGAAAGTCAATTGTAGCAAGGCAGACAACAACAATCTTCATGTGGGGTTAACCCCGGCATCCCTGGACCTCCTCGCGTGGCTGCAATACACCTGCAGGAACTCTCCTTTTTTTCTTTTTTAATGACTTTGATGTATGAGCATTTTTGTTCCTCCATTTCACACATACACACGATGTGAGTGTGTGAAATGGAGGAAATATATCAAATTCTCAAATTCTGACAGGATTTTCTTGAACAGACACCGATTTCTTTTTCCACCTTTTTTGTGAGATCAGACAATTCTTTATTACCACACGGTTGTTGAAGAGACAATGGTTGTTGAACTAGAAACTTTGTAGCTGAGAAGGTGAGATGACTGAAACATTTTATAACACTTTAACTAATGAAGTGAAGACCTGAGAAACCTTCTAGATTCTGGTCTCGTTTTGATTCAGATGATAGCGGTCCAGTCCTCCATCTGTGTGGAACCACCTGACTGATTTACCTGAGGAAAGACAGGTACAGATGTGTGTGTTTGGTCATGGGATTACCACATGAGGAGGTTTGAGTGCTCTGATGAACTCGCTGGTCTGCTGGTAGTCCGTGTGAGCCGAGAAGGAGATGTAGTCCACCGACATCTTCAGAGGAAGCTTCTGACCCGACATGGTGGTGATCTCATCAGGCTCTGTCATAATGTGCTGAAGGATGTGTACACACAAATACACACTTTCATCACTCAGGCATGAACCTACGTTCTAAAAGAACTGTTCAAACCTTTTTCTGGAAACTTTCTTCAGATGGGTCAGATGTACAATGGAAACTTTCCTGACACGTCACCATCAGGCTGTTTCTCACACAGCACATTATTTACATACAGACACTCACAATGTGTAGTATATACTGTATACTACACACTACATACTTGCTCATATGTCCTACAAAGGACTTACAACATGCTGCAGACTTTATAATGCATAGTTATGTATTTTAGATTCCATAGTGCACACTACACAGGGTATACTATCTACACCATACCAGACATACCAGATACTAAAACATACTACATACTATGTACTACATAGGGCACACTAGACGCTGTGAACTACATAACTGAATTCGATGAATTTGTTACACAATTCCAGTGCAGCATGTAGTTTTGAAATCAGCCCCAGATTTAAAGTTGCCACCCTGTCAGCAGAAATCACTAATTTGTCGTTCAACATAGAGCCAACAATCAGATTCATCCAGACAGGACAATGTTTCTAAGCAACTTGTTCTTCAGAAAAAACCTTTTCAGGCAAATCTGAGTTTTAACATGCAGTGGCGCTGACCTTGGCCAGTGTTCCCTCCACACAGTAGCCCGCAATGATGACACCATTCCTCTTATCGGTGCACCAACTCTCGAACAACTCTCTGGACAGGCCGCTCTGCATCATACCAGGGGACGCCATCACCACGCTGGGGCCAATGTCATCAAAATGGTCCATGCTCTGAAATATTGACAGAAAACACTGTTGTGGCACCTCCAGGCTGAGACAGGGCGACCCACGGAGCACGCTCACTGACCTTCAAGTTGCTGATGTGCTTGAAGACAAACGGGTTGTTGATGTTAATGGCCTTACGGATCTTATCATTCATGGCATTGATGTAGGTCTGGTAGACAGACATGCACTTTCTGGCCAAAGATGAGGCGTAGTAGATGGGAATGTCATGGAGCTCCGGATGGTTCTGCCAGTACTCGTCTGGGCCAAACACACAAACACTCATACATCCAAAAACAGACGCTTGTACATTTAAACCCTGGACCAGTGTTCTTTAATCCTGGTCCCTAGGGCCCACTGTCGTGCATGTTTTAGATGTTGCTTGGTTCCAAACCAGCGGATCAGATCACCATCTGCTTGTCTTCAAGGTCTGCACAAGTCTGTCAATGGTCCACTAATTTGAGCCAGGTGTGTTAGAGCAGTGCAACATCTAAAACATGGAGCAGGGCGGCTCTTGAGGAACAGGGCTGAAGAACACTGGTTTAGACTACATTCAGAACTGGACACACGGAAAACAGCTGTTTTGTTTGAACTTTTTTTTTTTTTTTTAAACCAGATTATGAGCGACACTCATAAAGCTCAGGTAGGAACTGATCCCAGTGGATCCTGGTTCATTTAGAAATGGACAAATCAGCAGAGCAGACAAAATTACTGACTACATGATCTAGATACTATAAATAATGTGCCTAAAGTGTAGTGACTAGTAGAATAATTCAAAAATCTTTATTTAAATTTTTTGTGCATAAACATACATACATAAATGCAGAGCTGCAACAGCGAGCCAAGACCAAAATAAACAAACAAAACAAGGAAAAAGGCAGAAAAAGGCCCCACATCTCCTGAAAGTTTCTGCTCTTATGATTGAGTGAGAATCTGATCTTTTCCAGCAAGACATGATATCTGCCAGCCACTGCCTGTGGGTCGGGGGGGTAGCATCTTTCCACCTGAAAAGAATGGTACATCTGGCCAAGAGGGAGGCAAAAGATAAGAGTCTGATGTTTTTCTGGAGTTGGACACACCCTCTCCCCAGCGATCCCGAACAGAGCAGTCAGAGAGGTCGGCTGCAGCGTGACTTTGAGTATCCAGGATAAGGTCAGAAACACCTCCCTCCAGAACGCACTGAGGGATGGACAAGACCAGTACATGTGGATGAGTGTGGCTTCACCAGTTTTACATTTGTCCCAGTAGGGACTGATGTTTGGGTAGATGTGGGATAGTTTGGACTTGGAGATATGTGCCCTGTGTACAACTTTAAATTGGATTAAACAGTGGCGGGCGCAAAGAGATGATGAGTTCACTTGTTTAAGCACTGAATTCCAGGTTTCTGGAGATAAAATGCCCAGATCCTCCTCCCATGCTGTCCTGATCTGGGCCGCGCGGTGGGATTTTAGGTTTGACAGTCGGTTGTAGAGGAGTGAGATAAGGCTCTTATGTGACGGATTTAAAGAAAGGACAGTTTCTACGATTGTTGAGTCCGGGAGGGCGACGAGGCCAGGTCTGAAGGAGTGGAGATGCTGTCTAACTTGCAGATATCTAAAAAGAAAAAATCAGATTTTAAGAGACCAAATGTTCTGCTTAACTACTCAAAGGAAGCCAGGGCGTTGTCCAAAAACAGATCTTTAAAGCTTTTAATGCCCTTCTTGTGCCACTCCTTAAAGTCCATGTCGTGAAGGGAGGGAATGAAAAGATGATTCTCCCTCTTGATTCCATCAAGAGGGAGAAATCATGCATTCCAAAATGCTTCCTAAACTGAGCCCATATCCTTAAAGAGTGTTTAACCACTGGATTACAGATGTGTGCAATAGAAGGGAGAGGAAGGGGGGAACCCAGCAATGCAGGAAGAGAGGTGTTTCCGTACAGGTGCAGTTCCATTGCCAGATCGATCAGCATAAAATGACCAGAATGCCATACAGCGCAAATTTGCAGCCCAGTAGTAAAGTCAGAAATTTGGAAGGGCGAGCCCGCTGGTGGACTTGGTCTTCTGAAGATGGACTTTGCTAAGACGAGAATGTTTTCCCGCAGTTAGTGAGGTCCCTGGGTCTGATATAAAGAGCACAAGATCATCTGCATACAGTGAGACTTTATGTTCTGTAGAGTTCCTCCAAATACCAGTTATGTCTCTAGACCCTCGAAGGGCTGCAGCAAGCGGCTCAATTGCCAGGTCAAAGAGCAAAGGGCTCAGAGGGCATCCCTGGCGGGTTCCTCTGTGTAAGTTGAAGGGTTTTGACTGTTGGGAGTTGGTGCGAATAGAAGCGGTGGGAGATGAGTATAACAATTGGATCCACGAGGAGAAGTTGGGACCAAAGCCAAATCTGTCCAGAACTGCAAAAAGAAATTTGAATTCCACTCGGTCAAAAGCTTTTTCAGCATCGAGAGATACAACACACTCAGGGACCACCCCGGGAGAGGTGTAGATTATGTCAAAAAGCTGACGTATATTGAAACTTGGGTGCCTGTGTTTAATGAAGCCTGTTTGATCCCCTTTGAGATGATCATGGGGAGGATATTCTCCAACCTGCGGGCCAGCACCTTAGCCAAGATTTTGGTGTCTGTGTTCAAGAGGGAGATCGGCCTGTAAGAGGCACAGTCAGCTGGGTCTCTACCTTTTTTTAAAGCAATGAGGGTAATACAGGCCTCAGTAAAGGATTTGGGGAGAGATCCCAGCCTGAAAAAGTCAGACAGCACGAGATGCAGCTGTGGGGAAAGTAAAGATGAGAACTTTGCAAAAAATTCTGTCGGGAACCCATCAGGGCCTGGGGATTTACCAGACTGCATGGAGGATATGGCTGATGTGATTTCAGAATTAGATATGGGCTCATCGAGTGCTTTTCTAAGATAAGCCAGTGTTGGAATGTCAAGGGTGTTCAGAAAGTCAGAAGTTGTGTCTTGATCAGCTTGGGTCTCTGAGGAGTAGAGTAGTGAGTAAAAATCCCTGAATGCGTTGTTTATTTGTAGATGGTCTAACGTTGTGCGGCCACATGGCATGCGAATCTCGAGGATGCTCTGTTTCGCCCTGGTTCCACGAAGCTGGCCGGCTAACAACTTACTTGGTTTCTCACCAATGCATATAGAACTGAGCCTTGTCTTTTAGAAGCGTGCGTTCAACCGAGTGGGTTAGGAGTAAGTCCAGTTTGGCTCTAACTTCCATTCGTTCTCAGGACAGATTGGGATCCTTGGTTTGGGCAAACTGTTTGTCAATCTCTTTGATTCTAGTGCTAAATCCATGCGCTCTTTAAGAGATCTTCGTTTCAGGTTAGCAGAGTAGGAGATGATCTGGCCCTGAAGGTAAGCCTTAAGGGCATCCCAATCCATGAGGTTAGACACCTCAGGGGAAGTATTGGTGGTAAGAAAAAACTTGATTTCCCCCTCTATGAACTGCACAAAGTTCTCATCCGACAGTAGGGTTGAGTTAAATCGCCAGAGCCGGTTGCTCTGTGGGACGCCAGGGAGTGACAGACTCATAACCATGGGAGCGTGGTCTGAGATGACTATGCTCTGGTATGAGCAGGACTGCACCAGTGGTATTAGTTGGTGATCAATGAAAAAGTAGTCAATCCTAGTATAAGTGTGGTGGACTTGGGAGAAGAACGAGTAGTCCCGGTCCTTTGGATGGAGAGTACGCCACACATCGCACACTCCGTAGTCTGATGAGAAAGCTTGAATGAGAGCAGCTGATCTATTTATTGTGCTGGTTTTATTGGAGGAACGGTCCAGGACTGGGTCCATCCAGCAGTTGAAGTCACCTCCGATAATAGGAGCATATATGTTAAGGTCGGGCAATAGTGAGAACAGTCGTTTAAAAAAGTCTGTGTCATCTGAGTTAGGAGCATTCATAAGTACAACCAGTTCGTTAAATAGTTTTCCAGTCACCATAACATATCTGCCAGATTTGTCAGAGATCACATTGTGAGATTCAAAAAAGATATTAGGGCTGATAAGAACTGAAACTACCCTTGCCTTTGCTTGGAAAGAGGAATGGAAACGTTGTCCTTTCCAGCCTGTAAGGAGGCGTTCGGTGTCTGAACTACGTATATGTGTTTCTTGTAGGAAAGCCATGTCTGCTTTAAGATGTTTAAGGTGAGAAAAGACCTTTCTTCTCTTAATGGGGTGGTTTAGACCTTTAGTATTCCAGCTTACAAAACTTATGCAACTGACCATATTTTTTGTGGTAAAGATTGTGGTGTGTGTAGGTCAGTAAGTATGATTGCGGGAAGGAGCCGGGGTCGCAAGAAAAACAACGGTGGCGGCTAACAGGCAAAAAAAGTGATCTAGTCTTTTTGGCAGTGACAGAGACCCCACCCCCACCCCCCACCCATAACCCCCCAAACAAGACACCTGCTAAAAAGTAAAGCAGCAAGCTCTTCAAAACCAACATTTAACGTTGAGTATTCTTCCTTTCTAACCATCTAATTGAGCTCTGAGAGGAATGTATGTATACTCATACATAAAGTTCAAGCACCTCTTATATAAACTTTGCTGTTTAAGAGTGTTGTGTCCACACACAGCAGCGCCCAGTGTGTTTAAATTAACATGTGCATTAAATACCCCAAAATGCGAGAAATAGAACAGAGGCAGTCCTGGCGTTACCTAATCATCTTAGCTGAATGAAGATCGAAAACTTCTTTAAGAGGATCCGGTAGATCGGGGGAGGTTACTGATGTATTTGTTTGCCTCGTCCACGGAACCGATCCATTTTTTGTCTCCGCTCGGCAAAGTGACGCGGAGCTTGGCAGGATAAAGCAGAGCTGGTCTGAGTCCTCGGTTGTAAAGTTCGGTCATCACGGTCCTGTATTCTGCCCGCTGGTTGGCGACTTCGGGGCTGTAGTCCTCCACGACGCGGATGGGCTTCCCCAAGAACTCCAGCTTTCCCCGCCGGCGGGCCTCCCTGATGATGAGCTCCTTGCTCTGGTACCGGTGAAGACGGAGGATAACTGGCCGCGGGCGCTGCCCGGGGGCCAGTCGGGCTGCCAGGGAGCGGTGAGCGCGGTCGATTTCTGGCGGGGAAGACAAGATCTCTGCGCCAAACACTTCACAGAGCAGGTCTGAGAAGAACCTGGACTGGGAGCTGCTTTCAGTTGATTTCAGTACCCCTAGGATTCAGATGTTCTGCCGTCTGCTCCGACCCTCCAGGTCGGTGACTTTGGCTTTGAGCTTAGCATTAGCTTCACCAAGGGTGTTGACCGTCTCTTCGAGGTCGGCCACCCGCTGACTGAGGTCCTCCAAAGCCAGCTCCAGAGATGAGACCCGTTGACCATGTTCCTCCACCGCAAGGCACGTTTGGTCTAACTTGGAGTCCAGCAGGTTGAAGGAGGTTTTAAATTCTGCCGCCAGCGCCTCGCGGTGTTGCTCCAGCAGCGCGGTGATAGCTTCTAAGGTAAAGCTAGCTTCTCCTTTTTTGGTCGATTTTGTGCTTTTTGAAGACATCTTGCGGTGGAGTTACCCTTGCACTATTAAGGGGGTAGACGTTGTTGAGGGTCTTGCCGTGCGCGATGATTGTAGAGGGCTTAAAAGTAAGAATAAAAAAAGAAACTCGGAGCTTCTCGTAGCGTCCTCCTACTCCATTGCCATGCAACCGGAAGTCGACTAGTAGTAATTTAATTAAATAATATTAATTTAATTTATGTCAATAATATCTGAAAAAACTCAAGAGGTGGATGTAACAAAACCGTATTTTTGAGTTGTGGTGCACAGTATAATTGCTTTTATTCTAAAAATGTGCCGTGTCTCTTAAAAAGGATGAAAAGCACAGAGCTGGGTGGTCCTACAGCTAATTACACAAAGTTACCTGCCTGTAATCTGTTTATTCCTGCTTTAAACCTGGGCATTTCAATATGGTCATGTAGAGGAACTGCAAATACTTCTGCAAAAGCTTTAACTTTGAAAAATTGATTTTTTTTAAAGCCTAATTGGGTTGAACATTCTGAACAGTCAAAGCGTGTAGTTTCCATTAGTTCTTCTGTTTATCAAACATAAACTACACAGAATCAGAATGGATGAAACAGCACGAATGCTTTGGCTAAGCTCACCCAGGATCAGCAGCAGCTCCTGAGCTCGACCCAGAGCGAAAACGGGGATCAGGCAGCGACCCTCACGATTCACAATGTCGTGGACGGTGTTGCAGAAACGAGCTTCACGCTCCTCCCTCTTCTCATGGATGTGAGTACCATATGTCGACTCCTTCAAGACAATGTGAACACTTTAAAGATAAATACATCTGTCCAGCCATCCTGATTGTTTTCCTTTTGGATGGTGACAACCAGTCCGATTCCTGATTCACTGTTGATTTCCAGGGAACGGTACCAACAGACACAGAACAAACCCCCTCTGACACGACTGGACAGACTTACAACCAATCAGAGAACAGAAGTGTGTGATGTAGTTGTAGAAATAAAAGAAAAAAAATTCCACTAAGGTTTTAGTTGTTTATTGTAAGTAAACAACACCAAATCATTGTCCTGTGATTGAGTATAAAACATTCCAGACCTGACAACATGTGAAGGACGGAGCAGAAATACTCACTGTGATGAGGATGTCTGGCTTCACACTGGGAATCTCTGCAGCCATCAGGTGCCTGTCCTCCTGACGCGAGAAGTCACCTGTGTACAGTAACTACAAAGACAGCGCAGGTGAGACCAGGATGCTCTGGGCAAAAACACAAAATTTGTACGTGTCACATGACCAAGTAGAAGTGAGTGGAGGTTTCCACTGCAGTTCACGTTTAACTGATTGACTGTTCAGGATGTTTTCAGGCTTCTATGGTCACATCAGGACATAAACCTAGTTTTTCCCAGATGTTTAATTTAAAAGATAAATACAACTTCAGATGAGATGTGTGGAAACATGTCAGCAATTGTGTATGAACCACTAGAACAAATACGAGCAGATGTGACAGTTAATGGTTGGACGACAGATGTTGGAAGACGTCTCGACCTTTTACTGACCCACCTTAACGCCAGCAATCTCGATCATGAACATGGCAGCCCCGAGCACGTGACCAGCATGGTAACACCAGAACTTGATGCCAGCCACCTCCTTCACCTCATGGAAGTTAATGGTCTCGATCTTCTCCATGCTGTCTTCCAGGTCCGTCTCGGTGTAGAGCATGTCATCGGTAGAGATGTTACTGTATCAGTGGATGAAACCATCTTAGAGGGACATGTCATCATAGACCCAGTACCGATAGATGAGATTTTGCAAATTTTAATTTACTCAAGACATTGTCCTAACTTACCCTGACTCGCTCTCTGACTCAGCTCTAACTTCAAGCTACCTGACTCTGTTTCCGGCCCTGGCAACACCCACCAGGGCTCCATCCCTGTCTTTGACTCCAACATACCTGTCCTGACTTGGGCATACCTGACTTTGACGTAGTCCGACAGCAGCCAGCGGTAGATGGCTTTGGTGGCATGGGTCATGAAGGTGCGTCCCTTAAAGCTGGTTTTCTGCAGGAACCAGGGCAGAGCTCCACAGTGATCCAAATGGAAGCTGTTGGCCAATAGCAAAACTGAGTTTCTACACCTCACACCACAAGATTATGTACAGTTGTAAAGACATTAAAATGTCTGACAGCTGAGAAACCTGTTCCAGTTCAGTTATGACAGTAGCACTGATTTATTTGGGTCAAAAGTTTTGGTTAGCCTCCTTCAGAAGACTTCAATATCTTTGTGGATCTTTGGTCGATACCTCCAACAGAACTGTTCTGAGTAACATTGAACATTGCTTGATCTCACGTCCTTTCAGAGCTATCCACAGATGCTCTACAAGACTCAGGTCAGGGCTTTGTGATAACCACTTCAGTTCCTTTACTTTGTTGTCCATAAACCAGCTCTACAACAGTCTGGGGGTATGTTTAGAGTCTACCTACATCCAGGCTTTAACTAGCTCATCATAATCCTTCCATGGGAAGGTGACCAAATGCTCCCTGGTTTCAGTTGGATCTTTATCAGGTCTATGGTTCATATTTTGATGTTTTTTTAGATTGGGGAACACTTCACACCAGAGATGGTCCATGTTTGGAACACAGATGCATTTCTGTGGACTGTACCAGGTCCAGCTGAGCCGAGACCAGTCCAAACACCCAGCTTCCAGAGAAAATAACTTCAAAGCGTCTTTTTCTAAACCGTTTGGAAATGATTCCACCTCATTTTAAATTGCTGACACCTGAACAGGTTTGTTCTCCCCACAAACCAGCTGTTTTTGGACTCACTGGCTGACGAGCAGCAGGTCGATCTCAGCTGGATCAATCAGGTCGATGTAAGGCAGCGCATCCATCCCCTCCAGACCAGGATGGATACCACAGTCCAGCTGGGACACACCAGGAGAAATGTTCACAAAGGCGTCCAGTCATTTAAAGCCAGAAACTCATACAAACAACATAAACTAGCCTCACCATGATCTTTCTCCCTTTGAACTCCAAGATGATGCAGGAGCGTCCCACCTCCTGACCAGCGCCTCTGCACATAAGCACATAACGATTAAGAAGAAAAGTCTTAGCAGCCTAATATACATCCAATTCTACATCCTGGATGGGAAAACCCTTCACATAAATAAAACTACCTTTAGAAACCCTTCACATAAATAAACCTACCTTTAGAAATCCTTCACATAAATAAACCTACCTTTAGGAAACATTCACGTCGAAGCAGCCTTACTTTATCAAACTCGTAATTCTTAAATGCCGACTTAAACTTTTTTTGAAGAAAACCCGGGATTGTTTAGAGGCAACCGGCACCTCTTATAACTGCCTTTAAACTGCGAGTTATATGTAAAAAGAGTGCCTATAAGTAATGTTTATAACTACTGAAACCGTCTCGTTACGTTTTTTAATCAGAGAAAACAACTGAATTGCAGTTTTGTGAGGAGTCTAGAGCCGTCCATGCGGAGGACTTAACTCGTTTTTAAACTCACAGCGGGCGGATCAGCAGCTGGTCGCTTTCTTCCGCAGGAACCGTAACCTCTGTCTTCCTTTTACCCGCCATAATTACTTAAAATCACACAAACAAAACTTAAGAAAAAAACACAATTATCTGTCCATTAAACCGCCCAGCTTCAACAACCGTAAAGACCGTTGATTCTTCTTCTATATTCATTGTGGAATACTGGTTAGAACCGAGCGCTCTCGCCCCCTACCGACTCAGAATGCCGTATGAATCCTTTTTATACACGACGTTGATCTATATATGAGAGTTTGCATTCTGAAGTTAAAGCATGCGTCCTCTGTATTCCAGTGTATTCACTTTCACACGACACATTCACCCTTGCTTCACCCCCCTTGTCTGCATATATATATAAAACCAAAACGATACAAATTCTTGCAACAGTGTTTTTTTTGCATGTGTAACATGTATGCTCTGTGTGTGAAGTGTGTGCTCTGTGTGTGATGTGTGTGTGCTCTGTATGTGTGACGTGTGTGTGCTCTGTGTGTGTGACATGTGTGTGCTCTGTGTGTGTGACATGTGTGCTCTGTGCGTGTGACGTGTGTGCTCTGTATGTGACAAGTGTTCTCTGTATGTGTGACGTGTGTGTGCTCCTTATGTGTGATGTGTTTGTGCTCCTTATGTGTGACGTGTGGTCTGTGTGTGTGACAAGTGTACTCTGCATGTATGACGTGTTTGCTCTGTGTGTGCTTTGTATGTGTGACTTGTTTGTGCTCATTATGTGCTCTGTGTGTGCTCTGTATGTGCTCTTTGTGTGCTCAGTATGTTTGACATGTGTGTGCTCTTTGTGCGTGATGTGTGTCTGTGTGTGCTCTGTGTGCGTGACATGTATGCTCCCTATGTGTGACATGTGTGTGCTCTGTATGTATGATGTGTGTGTGCTCTGTATGTCCTCTGTGTGTGCTCTGTATGTGTGACATGTGTGTGTTCTGTATGTGTGACATCTGTGTGTTCTGTATGTGTGACGTGTGTGTGCTCTGTATGTGTGACATGTGTGTGTGCTCTGTATGTGTGACATGTGTGTTCTGTATGTGTGACATGTGTGTTCTGTATGTGTGACATGTGTGTTCTGTATGTGTGACATGTGTGTGCTCTGTATGTGTGACTTGTGTGTGTGCTCTGTATGTGTGACATGTGTGTTCTGTATGTGTGACATGTGTGTTCTGTATGTGTGACATGTGTGTTCTGTATGTGTGACATGTGTGTGCTCTGTATGTGTGACGTGTGTGTGTTCTGTATGTGTGACATGTGTGTGCTCTGTAAGTGTGACATGTGTGTGTTCTGTATGTGTGACATGTGTGTTCTGTATGTGTGACATGTGTGTGCTCTGTATGTGTGACATGTGTGTGTTCTGTATGTGTGACATGTGTGTTCTGTATGTGTGACATGTGTGTGCTCTGTATGTGTGACATGTGTGTTCTGTATGTGTGACATGTGTGTGTTCTGTATGTGTGACATGTGTGTTCTGTATGTGTGACATGTGTGTGCTCTGTATGTGTGATGTGTGTGTGTTCTGTATGTGTGACATGTGTGTGCTCTTTATGTGTGACTTGTGTGTTCTGTATGTGTGACATCTGTGTGTTCTGTATGTGTGACATCTGTGTGTTCTGTATGTGTGACATGTGTGTGCTCTTTATGTGTGACATGTGTGTTCTGTATGTGTGACATGTGTGTTCTGTATGTGTGACATGTGTGTGCTCTGTATGTGTGATGTGTGTGTGTTCTGTATGTGTGACATGTGTGTGCTCTTTATGTGTGACTTGTGTGTTCTGTATGTGTGACATCTGTGTGTTCTGTATGTGTGACATCTGTGTGTTCTGTATGTGTGACATGTGTGTGCTCTTTATGTGTGACATGTGTGTTCTGTATGTGTGACATGTGTGTGGTCTGTATGTGTGACTTGTGTGTGCTCTGTATGTGTGACGTGTGTGTGCTCTGTATGTGTGACATGTGTGTGTTCTGTATGTGTGACATGTGTGTGTTCTGTATGTGTGACATGTGTGTGCTCTGTATGTGTGACATGTGTGTGTTCTGTATGTGTGACATGTGTGTGCTCTGTATGTGTGACATGTGTGTGTTCTGTATGTGTGACATGTGTGTGTTCTGTATGTGTGACATGTGTGTTCTGTATGTGTGACATGTGTGTGCTCTGTATGTGTGATGTGTGTGTGTTCTGTATGTGTGACATGTGTGTGCTCTTTATGTGTGACTTGTGTGTTCTGTATGTGTGACATCTGTGTGTTCTGTATGTGTGACATGTGTGTGTTCTGTATGTGTGACATGTGTGTGCTCTTTATGTGTGACATGTGTGTTCTGTATGTGTGACATGTGTGTGGTCTGTATGTGTGACTTGTGTGTGCTCTGTATGTGTGACGTGTGTGTGCTCTGTATGTGTGACATCTGTGTGTTCTGTATGTGTGACATGTGTGTGTTCTGTATGTGTGACATGTGTGTGCTCTGTATGTGTGACATGTGTGTGTTCTGTATGTGTGACATGTGTGTGCTCTGTATGTGTGACATGTGTGTGTTCTGTATGTGTGACATGTGTGTGTTCTGTATGTGTGACATGTGTGTTCTGTATGTGTGACATGTGTGTGCTCTGTATGTGTGATGTGTGTGTGCTCTGTATGTGTGACATCTGTGTGTTCTGTATGTGTGACATCTGTGTGTTCTGTATGTGTGACATGTGTGTGCTCTTTATGTGTGACATGTGTGTGTTCTGTATGTGTGACATGTGTGTTCTGTATGTGTGACATGTGTGTGGTCTGTATGTGTGACTTGTGTGTGCTCTGTATGTGTGACGTGTGTGTGCTCTGTATGTGTGATGTGTGTGTGTTCTGTATGTGTGACATGTGTGTGCTCTTTATGTGTGACGTGTGTGTGCTCTGTATGTGTGACATGTGTGTGTGCTCTGTATGTGTGACGTGTGTGTGGTCTGTATGTGTGATGTGTATGTGCTCTGTATGTGTGACATGTGTGCTCTTTATGTGTGACGTGTGTGTGCTCTGTATGTGTGACATGTGTGTTCTGTATGTGTGACATGTGTGTGTTCTGTATGTGTGACATGTGTGTTCTGTATGTGTGACATGTGTGTGCTCTGTATGTGTGATGTGTGTGTGTTCTGTATGTGTGACATGTGTGTGCTCTTTATGTGTGACTTGTGTGTTCTGTATGTGTGACATCTGTGTGTTCTGTATGTGTGACATGTGTGTGTTCTGTATGTGTGACATGTGTGTGCTCTTTATGTGTGACATGTGTGTTCTGTATGTGTGACATGTGTGTTCTGTATGTGTGACATGTGTGTGCTCTGTATGTGTGATGTGTGTGTGTTCTGTATGTGTGACATGTGTGTGCTCTTTATGTGTGACTTGTGTGTTCTGTATGTGTGACATCTGTGTGTTCTGTATGTGTGACATCTGTGTGTTCTGTATGTGTGACATGTGTGTGCTCTTTATGTGTGACATGTGTGTTCTGTATGTGTGACATGTGTGTGGTCTGTATGTGTGACTTGTGTGTGCTCTGTATGTGTGACGTGTGTGTGCTCTGTATGTGTGACATGTGTGTGTTCTGTATGTGTGACATGTGTGTGTTCTGTATGTGTGACATGTGTGTGCTCTGTATGTGTGACATGTGTGTGTTCTGTATGTGTGACATGTGTGTGCTCTGTATGTGTGACATGTGTGTGTTCTGTATGTGTGACATGTGTGTGTTCTGTATGTGTGACATGTGTGTTCTGTATGTGTGACATGTGTGTGCTCTGTATGTGTGATGTGTGTGTGTTCTGTATGTGTGACATGTGTGTGCTCTTTATGTGTGACTTGTGTGTTCTGTATGTGTGACATCTGTGTGTTCTGTATGTGTGACATCTGTGTGTTCTGTATGTGTGACATGTGTGTGCTCTTTATGTGTGACATGTGTGTTCTGTATGTGTGACATGTGTGTGGTCTGTATGTGTGACTTGTGTGTGCTCTGTATGTGTGACGTGTGTGTGCTCTGTATGTGTGACATCTGTGTGTTCTGTATGTGTGACATGTGTGTGTTCTGTATGTGTGACATGTGTGTGCTCTGTATGTGTGACATGTGTGTGTTCTGTATGTGTGACATGTGTGTGCTCTGTATGTGTGACATGTGTGTGTTCTGTATGTGTGACATGTGTGTGTTCTGTATGTGTGACATGTGTGTTCTGTATGTGTGACATGTGTGTGCTCTGTATGTGTGATGTGTGTGTGCTCTGTATGTGTGACATCTGTGTGTTCTGTATGTGTGACATCTGTGTGTTCTGTATGTGTGACATGTGTGTGCTCTTTATGTGTGACATGTGTGTGTTCTGTATGTGTGACATGTGTGTTCTGTATGTGTGACATGTGTGTGGTCTGTATGTGTGACTTGTGTGTGCTCTGTATGTGTGACGTGTGTGTGCTCTGTATGTGTGATGTGTGTGTGTTCTGTATGTGTGACATGTGTGTGCTCTTTATGTGTGACGTGTGTGTGCTCTGTATGTGTGACATGTGTGTGTGCTCTGTATGTGTGACGTGTGTGTGGTCTGTATGTGTGATGTGTATGTGCTCTGTATGTGTGACATGTGTGCTCTTTATGTGTGACGTGTGTGTGCTCTGTATGTGACTCGTTTGTGCTCTGTATGTGTGACGTGTGTATGCTCTGTATATGTGATGTGTGTGTGCTCTGTATGTGTGACGTGTGTGTGCTCTGTATTTGTGACATGTGTGTGTTCTGTATGTGTGACTTGTGTGTGTTCTGTATGTGTGACGTGTATGTGTTCTGTATGTGTGATGTGTGTGTGCTCTTTATGTGTGACATGTGTTCGTGCTCTGTATGTGTGACATGTGTGTGCTCTGTATGTGTGACATCTGTGTGCTCTGTATGTGTGACATCTGTGTGCTCTGTATGTGTGACGTGTGTGTGTTCTGTATGTGTGACATCTGTGTGCTCTGTATGTGTGACGTGTGTGTGTTCTGTATGTGTGACATGTGTGTTCTGTATGTGTGACATGTGTGTTCTGTATGTGTGACGTGTGTGTGCTCTGTATGTGTGACATGTGTGTGGTCTGTATGTGTGATGTGTGTGTGTGCTCTGTATGTGTGACGTGTGTGTGTTCTGTATGTGTGACGTGTGTGCTCTGTATGTGTGACATGTGTGTGTTCTGTATGTGTGACATCTGTGTTCTGTATGTGTGACGTGTGTGTGTTCTGTATGTGTGACATCTGTGTGTTCTGTATGTGTGATGTGTGTGTGTTCTGTATGTGTGACATGTGTGTGCTCTGTATGTGTGACATGTGTGTGTGCTCTGTATGTGTGACATGTGTGTGTGCTCTGTATGTGTGACGTGTGTGTGGTCTGTATGTGTGACATGTGTGTGTGCTCTGTATGTGTGACATGTGTGTGCTCTTTATGTGTGACATCTGTGTGTTCTGTATGTGTGACGTGTGTGTGCTCTGTATGTGTGACGTGTGTGTGCTCTTTATGTGTGACGTGTGTGTGTGCTCTTTATGTGTGACGTGTGTGTGTGCTCTGTATTTGTGACGTGTGTTAGCTCTTTATGTGTGACGTGTGTGTGCTCTTTATGTGTGACGTGTGTGTGTGCTCTGTATGTGTGACGTGTGTGTTCTGTATGTGTGACATGTGTGTGCTCTGTGTGTGTGACGTGTGTGTGCTCTGTATGTGTGACATGTGTGTGTGTGCTCTGTATGTGTGACGTGTGTGTTCTGTATGTGTGACATGTGTGTGCTCTGTGTGTGTGACGTGTGTGTGCTCTGTATGTGTGACATGTGTGTGTGTGCTCTGTATGTGTGACGTGTGTGTGCTCTGTATGTGTGACATGTGTGTGTGCTCTGTATGTGTGACATGTGTGTGCTCTGTATGTGTGACATGTGTGTGTGCTCTGTATGTGTGACATGTGTGTGTGCTCTGTATGTGTGACATGTGTGTGTGCTCTGTATGTGTGATGTGTGTGTGGTCTGTATGTGTGACATGTGTGTGTGCTCTGTATGTGTGACGTGTGTGTGCTCTGTATGTGTGACGTGTGTGTGCTCTGTATTTGTGACGTGTGTTAGCTCTTTATGTGTGACGTGTGTGTGCTCTGTATGTGTGACGTGTGTGTGCTCTTTATGTGTGACGTGTGTGTGTGCTCTGTATGTGTGACATGTGTGTGTGCTCTGTATGTGTGACGTGTGTGTTCTGTATGTGTGACATGTGTGTGCTCTGTATGTGACTCGTTTGTGCTCTGTATGTGTGACGTGTTTGCTCTGTATATGTGATGTGTGTGTGCTCTGTATGTGTGACGTGTGTGTGCTCTGTATTTGTGATGTGTGTGTGCTCTGTATGTGTGACGTGTTTGCTCTGTATATGTGATGTGTGTGTGCTCTGTATGTGTGACGTGTGTGTGTTCTGTATGTGTGACGTGTGTGTGCTCTGTATTTGTGACATGTGTGTGTTCTGTATGTGTGACGTGTGTGTGTTCTGTATGTGACTCGTTTGTGCTCTTTATGTGTGACATGTGTGTGTGCTCTGTATGTGTGACATGTGTGTGTTCTGTATGTGTGACATCTGTGTGTTCTGTATGTGTGACGTGTGTGTGTTCTGTATGTGTGACGTGTGTGTGTTCTGTATGTGTGACATCTGTGTGTTCTGTATGTGTGATGTGTGTGTGTTCTGTATGTGTGACATGTGTGTGCTCTGTATGTGTGACATGTGTGTGTGCTCTGTATGTGTGACATGTGTGTGTGCTCTGTATGTGTGACGTGTGTGTGGTCTGTATGTGTGACATGTGTGTGTGCTCTGTATGTGTGACGTGTGTGTGCTCTGTATGTGTGACGTGTGTTAGCTCTTTATGTGTGACGTGTGTGTGCTCTGTATGTGTGACGTGTGTGTGCTCTTTATGTGTGACGTGTGTGTGTGCTCTGTATGTGTGACATCTGTGTGTTCTGTATGTGTGACGTGTGTGTGCTCTGTATTTGTGACGTGTGTTAGCTCTTTATGTGTGACGTGTGTGTGCTCTGTATGTGTGACGTGTGTGTGCTCTTTATGTGTGACGTGTGTGTGTGCTCTGTATGTGTGACATGTGTGTGTGCTCTGTATGTGTGACGTGTGTGTTCTGTATGTGTGACATGTGTGTGCTCTGTGTGTGTGACGTGTGTGTGCTCTGTATGTGTGATTTGTGTGCTCTGTAGGTGAGACATGTGTGTTCTCTGTATGTGTGATGTGTGTGTGTTCTGTATGTGTGACATTTGTGTGCGCTAAATGTGTGACATGTGCGTGTTCTGTATGTGTGACGTGTGTGTGTTCTGTATGTGTGAAGTTTGTGCTCTTTATGTGTGACTTGTGATCTCTGTGTGTGTGACATGTGTGACATGTGTGCTCTTTATGTGTGACATGTGTGTTCTGTATATGTGACATGTGGGCTCTGTATGTGACGTGTGTGTGCTCTGTATGTGACGTGTGTGTGCTCTGTATTCGCGTGTGTGTTCTCTGTATATGTGACGTGTGTGTTCTCTTTATGTGTGACGTGTGTGCTCTGTATTTGACGCGCGTGTGCTCTGTATGTGACGTGCGTGTGTTCTGTATGTGTGACGTGTGTGTGCTCTGTGTGTGTGACGTGTGTGCTCTGTATGTGTGACATGTGTTTGCTCTGTGTGTTTGACATGTGTTTGCTCTGTGTGTTTGACATGTGTTTGTTCGTTATGTGTGACTTGTTTGTGCTCTGTGTGTGCTTTGTGCTTGTGTGGTCTCTGTATGTGCGACACGTGTGTGTTCTGTATGTGCTCGTTATGTGCGACATGTGTGGTCTGTATGTGTGACGTGTATGTGTTCTGTATGTGTGACATGTGTGCTATGTGTGTGTGACATGTGTGTGCTCTGTGTGTGTATGCGCTGTATTTTCTCTGTGTGTGCTCTGTATATGCTCTGTGTGTGCTCTGTATGTGTGACATGTGTGTGCTCTGTATTTGTGACGTGTGTTAGCTCTTTATGTGTGACGTGTGTGTGCTCTGTATGTGTGACGTGTGTGTGCTCTTTGTGCGTGACGTGTGTGTGCTCTGTATGTGTGACATGTGTAAGTTCTTTATGTGTGACTTGTGTGTGTTCTGTATGTGTGACATGTGTGCTCTTTATGTGTGACATGTGTGCTCTGTGTGTGTGATCTGTATGTGTAAAGTGTGTGTTCTGTATGTGTGACATGTGTGCTCTGTATGTGACGTGTGTGTGTGCTGTAGGTGTGACATGTGTGTGTTCTGTATGTTTGACGTGTATCTGGTCTGTATGTGTGACTTGTTTGTGCTCCGTGTGTGTGACATGTGTGTGTGCACTGTATATATTAAATGTGTGTGCTCTGTGTGTTTGACGTTTGTGTGCTCTGTATGTGTGACGTGTGTGTGTTACGTATCTGTGACATGTGTGTGCTCTGTATGTGTGACGTGTGTGTGTTATGTATGTGTGACGTGTGTGTGTTATGTATGTGTGATGTGTGTGTGTTATGTATGTGTGACTAGTTTGTGCAGTGTATGTGTGACATGTGTGCTTTGTATGTGTGACGTGTGTGTGTGTTATGTATGTTTGATGTGTGTGTGTGTGCTCTGTATGTGTGACTAGTTTGTGCAGTGTATGTGTGACGTGTGTGCTCTGTATGTGTGACGTGTGTGTGCTCTGTATTTGTGATGTGTGTGCTCTGTATGTGTGACTAGTTTGTGCTCTGTGTGTGTGACGTGTCTGCTCTGTATGTGTGACGTGTGTGTGCTCTGTATGTGTGACGTGTGTGTGGTCTGTATGTGTGACGTGTGTGTGGTCTGTATGTGTGACGTGTGTGTGTTTTTTATGTGTGACGTGTCTGTTTTCTGTATGTGTGATGTGTGTGTGCTCTTTTTGTGTAATGGGTCTGTGGTCTGTATGTGTGACGTGTGTGTGGTCTGTATGTGTGACGTGTGTGTGTTCTGTATGTGTGACGTGTGTGTTCTGTATGTGTGACGTGTGTGTGCTCTGTATGTGTGACGTGTGTGTTCTGTATGTGTGACGTGTGTGTTCTGTATGTGTGACGTGTGTGTGGTCTGTATGTGTGACGTGTGTGTGTTCTGTATGTGTGACGTGTGTGTTCTGTATGTGTGACGTGTGTGTGCTCTGTATGTGTGACGTGTGTGTTCTGTATGTGTGACGTGTGTGTGTTCTGTATGTGTGACGTGTGTGTTCTGTATGTGTGACGTGTGTGTGTTCTGTATGTGTGATGTGTGTGTTCTGTATGTGTGACGTGTGTGTGGTCTGTATGTGTGACGTGTGTGTGTTCTGTATGTGTGACGTGTGTGTTCTGTATGTGTGACGTGTGTGTGTTCTGTATGTGTGACGTGTGTGTTCTGTATGTGTGACGTGTGTGTGTTCTGTATGTGTGACGTGTGTGTTCTGTATGTGTGACGTGTGTGTGTTCTGTATGTGTGATGTGTGTGGTCTGTATGTGTGACGTGTGTGTGGTCTGTATGTGTGACGTGTGTGTGTTCTGTATGTGTGACGTGTGTGTTCTGTATGTGTGACGTGTGTGTGCTCTGTATGTGTGACGTGTGTGTTCTGTATGTGTGACGTGTGTGTTCTGTATGTGTGACGTGTGTGTGGTCTGTATGTGTGACGTGTGTGTGTTCTGTATGTGTGACGTGTGTGTTCTGTATGTGTGACGTGTGTGTGCTCTGTATGTGTGACGTGTGTGTTCTGTATGTGTGACGTGTGTGTGTTCTGTATGTGTGACGTGTGTGTTCTGTATGTGTGACGTGTGTGTGTTCTGTATGTGTGATGTGTGTGTTCTGTATGTGTGACGTGTGTGCACTATATGTGCGTGTGTGTGCTCTGTATGTGTGACATGTGTGCACTATATGTGCGTGTGTGTGCTCTGTATGTGTGACGTGTGTGTGCTCTGTATGTGTGACGTGTGTGTGCTCTGTATGTGTGACATGTGTGCTCTGTATGTGTGACATGTGTGCTCTGTATGTGTGACATGTGTTCTCTCTGTGTGCTTGACGTGTGTGCTCTTTATGTGTGTGTTCTTTATGTGTGACGTGTGTTTGCTCCGTATGTGTGATGTGTGTGGTCTCCCTGTAAAATTTAGAATCCAATTCAAAATTTTATTACTGGCATATAAAGTCCAAAATGGCCTAGCGCCGCGATATTTGCAAGACCTGATAGTACCGTACGTTCCTAATAGAGCTCTCCGTTCTCAGGGTGCAGGTTTACTCGTAGTTCCTAGAAGATCCAAATGTAGATCTGGAGGACGGGCTTTCTGTTATCAGGCACCATCTCTCTGGAACCAACTTCCAGTTTGGGTTAAGGAGGCTGATACCACCTCCACCTTTAAAACTAAACTTAAAACATTTCTGTTTAATAAAGCATATAGTTAGTGTATATTTAGTACCTTAATGTGTCAGGACCAGTAGTCAAAGCTGCAGCATCAGGACCAGATTAGAGCAGCTCATCTTAAACAGCTTCGGTGTAGATATGCTGCTATAGACCTCTGCTGCAGGGGGGCACCAACATGATCCACTGAGTGGTGCCCTTCACCTTCTCTGTTTCTCTTTGCCTTCTCTGTCTCTGCTTCACATCAACCCCCAGTTATTAACAGTATCCCATAAACTTAATTGTGGTCCATTGTTCTGGTAGTTTTTTGTGCTTGTCTGGCCCTTCTTTTCCTCTTCTGTACATGTTCTGCAGACCAGAGCCTCAGGAGCTGCTTGCTGACCTGCAGTTCCACCTCTGACCATCCCAGTGTCTGCCTCCACCTGTCTGTATGGATGTCTGTTGGATACTTGCTGACACCCCGACCTGCAGTCCTCATCCCCTTGGATCACCGTCTATCCATATATCACCCATATTCACAGAAGTCTAATTGGACTACCAAGGACAGTTACTAATGTATCCTATCTTGTACCTTTGACGGTGTCTCTATGTCTCTATTCTTTCTTATTTCTTGCTCTACCCGGCTGGCCTTCGGCAGGAGGGTCCCCCCCTCATGAGCCAGGTCCTGCTCAAGGTTTCTTCCCTCTTAAAGGGGAGTTTTTCCTGCCACTGTTTGGCTTAAGGTTTTTCTTCCACTAGGGGAGTTTTTACCTGCCGCTGTTTATGTAATAATTGCTCGGGGGTCATGTTCTGGGTCTCTGGAAAGCGCCTAGAGACAACTTGTGTTGTAATAGACGCTATATAAAAATAAAATTGAATTGAATTGAATTGAATGTGTGACGAGTGTGTGCTCTTTATGTGTGAGATGTGTGTGTTCTTTGTGTGACATGTGTGTGTTCTTTGTGTGACATGTGTGTTTTCTGTATGTGTGACATATGTGCTCTGTATGTGACGTGTGTGCTCTGTATGTGTGACATATGTGCTCTGTATGTGACGTGTGTGCTCTGTATGTGTGACATGTGTGCTCTGTGTGTGACGTGTGTGTGCTCTGTATGTGTGACGTGTGTGTGCTCTTTATGTGTGACGTGTGTGTGCTCGGTATTTGTGACGTGTGTGTGTTCTGTATGTGTGACATATGTGCTCTGTATGTGTGATATGTGTGTGACATGTGTGCTCTGTTTGTGTGTGACGTGTGTGTGTGCGACGTGTGTGTGACGTGTGTGTGTTCTGTATGTTTGACGTGTGTGTGCTCTGTATGTGTGACATGTGTGTGTTCTGTATGTTTGACGTGTGTGTGCTCTGTATGTGTGACATGTATGTGTCCTGTATGTGTTACTTGTGGGTGTTGTTTATGTGTGACGTGTGTGCTCTGTGTGTGTGACGTCTGTGCGATGTATGTGACATGTGTTCTCTTTATGTGTGAGATGTGTGTGTTCTGTATGTGTCACATGTGTGTGCTCTGTATGTGACGTGTTTGTGCTCTGTATGTGTGACTTGTTTGTGCTCTGTGTGTGTTCTCTGTATGTGCTCTTTGTGTGACGTGTGTGTGTGCTCTGTGTGCTTGACGTGTGTGCTCTGTATGTGTGTGTGTTCTGTATGTGTGACATGTGTGCTCTTTATGTTTGACATGTGTGTGCTCTGTAAGTGTGACATGTGTGCTCTGTATGTGTGACGTGTGTGTGTTCTGTATGTGTGACATGTGTGCTCTGTAAGTGTGACATGTGTGCTCTGTATGTGTGACGTGTGTGTGTTCTGTATGTGTTACATCTGTGCTCTGTAAGTGTGACATGTGTGTTCTGTATGTGTGACGTGTGTGTGTTCTGTATGTGTTACATCTGTGCTCTGTATGTGTGACATGTGTGTGCTCTTTATGTGTGACATGTGTGCTCTGTATGTGTGACGTGTGTGTTTTCTGTATGTGTGACATGTGTGCTCTGTGTGTGTGCTCTGTATGTGTGACGTGTGTGTGCTCTGTCTGTGCGTGTGTGTGCTCATTATGTGTGACATGTGTGCTCTGTGTGTTTGACGTGTGTGTGCTCTGTATGTGTGACGTGTGTGTGTGCTCTGTATGTGTGACTTGTTTGTGCTCTGTATGTGTGACGTGTGTGTTCTGTATGTGTGACGTGTGTGTGTGACGTGTGTGTGACGTGTGTGTGCTCTGTGTGTGTGACACGTGTGTGCTCTGTATGTGTGACGTGTGTGTGTTCTTTATGTGTGACTTGTTTGTGCTCTGTATGTGTGACGTTTGTGTTTTGTATGTATGCGATGGAGTATTCTCCATATGCTCTGGCGCGTTTCCCTGGATCGGTTTAGAGGCGCACTGAATCGATCCACGGAACTAAAAGAAATTGTACAATCTCATAGGTCCAACGTTTCCAGACTGCTCGTGTCCACCGTTGTGGGTCATGGAAGGGAGTTGCATGCCGCCAAGATTCAGCTTATCATTGGTGGGATTCTTCTAGGGAATGTCTCCGTCAGCACGGACATATGTTGTGCCTCCTTTATTGGTTTTAATAAGTATTATTATCTTGCTTACGCTATGCAATGTATTAACTTGTTTTTATGTTAGACGGGTGAAACGAGACTTAACTACTCCGTACTCTCTATAATGCTGCTTTAACATGAAAATCACGCTATATGTAAGAGACGGGTGGTTTGGCCTAGAACACTTTGAAATAACCATAAATCCGAGTGTACCAGGACACCATTGGCATTATATGTATTGGGTAAGTGGAAATTACTTTTACAGGGTGCGGACCTTCCTAACTCGAATGGAACTCCTTAACCATCCAGTAACAACCACCGCCGAACATTACTGGGAGTTTGAACACCCTCGACATGGACGACAATGGTTTGTTTTGGATGTGTTTGGTCATAATGGTCACTATTTCCAGAACTGAAAGTGTTCGTCAGATCAGGCCAAGGGGTGAAATGTAAGGAAAAATGTTTTTTTGTTTGTTGTTTTGTTGTCCTGATCTGACCAAACATGATTTTATAAGCAAAACTTGGTTGATTGAATGTGTTGGTCTGACCAGGCCAAGGGGTGGAATGTAAGGAGAATTATTGTTAGTTGTCCTGGTCAGACCAAACATTGGTTATGTAAGATGTTTTTCTAATTGTTCGCTTATATGTGAGAAAAGTCTTGTTATTTCGTTAGTTCCAGAGAAAAGTCTTGTTATTTCTTTTGTGTGCCTGAGAGAAGTTTTTGGTTATTTTGTGAGTAGAGCTGGGAAAAGTCTTTGTTAGCATGTTTTGATAGCATGTTCTGAGAACGGTTCCTGGTTTTTCTGTTCCCAAGAGCAGGGTCTGTCTGTGGGGAGGGGTTGGCCCCCCCATCTCACACACGGCCCTTGTACGAGAGAATATAGCGACGGAAAGTCTCTGTCCGGGTCAGAGTCAGCTGCGGGTCGCGTACGGACGCCCAGCAAGGTTGGAAGCTGCTTTTACCGGGACTGTTTGGCTCTCTAGTCCGTGTGTCAACGGTAAGGATGGAACGCTTCTCCGATGGTTGTTTGGAGCTATGCTCTGCAGGGGGTGAACGACACTTTCATCCTAGCATCATAGTAAATGAGAATAATGCATTTTTGATAACTGAAGTGACTGACTTTGGCTGTGCGCTGCGGGGGACACAAACGGGTGACTGGTCCTAGCATCACAGTAGATGTGGTTTATGTATATATGAAAACCAAAGTAATTGATCCTGCTAGAATCACAGTGAGTGTGATTTTGTGTGTGCGTGAAATGTAGTTAACCAAAGTGAGAGACACTTTGGTTAGTCAGTGTTCTTTTGTGTGTGAAAGTGTGTGAAATACCTGTATAATATTCTATATGCTTCATTCATATAATCCAAGTTATATTCTTTGCGTGTGTTTTGCCTATATAATCAAATAGATTGCTTATGCTTATGCTATGCTTTGCGTAAAATAAATATATATATATTGTTCATCAGAGTCTGTGTGTGCTTTCTGTGTGCCTACCTCCGACGAACCTGAGAAAATTTCACACAACACATACATACATACATACATACATACATACATACATACATACATACATACATACATACATACATACATACATACATACATACATACATACATACATACATGCATATATATACATACATACATATATACATACATACACACACACATACACATATATATACACACACATACACATATATATAGACACATACACAAAATATAATAATAATAATAATAATAATAATAAAAATAATGATAGTAAATGTGAGAAAAAAACATTTATAACAAATCATTTACATACCTCCTTCCTTTGAATAATTATTCTAAACTTTAAAATAGTCTTTATTAAATCAGTTATTCTTACAAATCCATTGTTGGTTCCCATCGTCACCGGTCATCGCTCCCATGCTCTCCCGCCCCTAGGCCAACCCTGGCCCCCCCAAAAAGCAGCCGCAGCCAATCCAACCAGCAGTGGGGGGCAAGAGGAACAGGCGGCTGCCGGCCCCATACCCCCTTCCAAGTCCAGGCATTACCCGCAAGGGAAATGACAGGCCCAAGGAGACATGGGTGCGGGATGCCCCCGGATCCTAAACCTGTTACAAAGAAACAGATGATCTTATTGCATGATGTTCGTACCATGTTATGCTGAACTAGAGGCTTCTCTGAGCTCTCTCATCCATGGGAAGGGCTTGCAGGATCGAGATAAGTTGGTCTGGACTCCTGAAGCGGCTGAGGTGTTCCATGAGCTGAAACAACAGCTGTCCTTTCACCCAAACAGTGGATGACAGGTATGTATGCATGAGTTCCATTCTTTTGCAGGATCATCTTGATGTGATGAAGCATGTTGCCTATTTCTGCAGTAAGCCGGATTGTGTTGCAGCTGACTCCATGCAGTTGCTGCCGCTGACAAAGCCGTGTATGCATCACGTGATTTGGTTAGTTATTCAGATTTGAACCTGTTGGTTCAACATGTGGTGCGTATGATTCTTCTTCAACTTCAAATGTTTCTTCTGCCAGGTAGCTTACAGATACAGGTTTAAATCCAGCAACGCTTCTGCCTGGTCCTTCTGATGGTGACCCGCATGAATGTGTGGCTGTGATGAATGAAGTCTGTTTCCCCATCCTGACCTTCAGGAAGTTCCCCCAGTGAACCCAGATTAGGTTCGGCCTTCAGAGTTGAATACTCGGGGAAGAATTGGGTGGGGTTTGCTGTCGTCTCAAAACGTTTTTGGTTTCACTGCCACAATCTTACTCTGCCCAAATTGCTGAGTTGGTGGCTCAGATGGTGACCGAAGCCTGTTAACTGGCAAAAGGGGAAAGTGTAGCAATCTGCACTGAGAGCCGATATAAGTTTGGATTTGTTCTGATTTTGGTGTTTGATGTGAGATGGTAAACCTATTTAGAGGTGCTGAGTAGATGCTCTTCTAGAAGCTATTCTGTTGCCAGACTCAATTGCTGTGTGCAAATGTCCTTCTCATGTGATAGCGGAGATTTGATTTCTGCAGGTAATGCACAAGCTGCAAAGTCGGCTGCCGGTTCTCATGTTAACTATGCACTCATTGCTGTGGTGATTGGGATGGTGGTGGTAGTCTCCATTCTTTGTCTGCAATGCAGACTTTTGCTACATAGGATGAGAGATGCCTGTAGCAGTTGGCTGGATGTCACTTTGGCAGTGATGTCTGGTGGTCTGTCGATTCAAACCCTTGTTTGTCCAAACATTTCTTTCCCCATTTTGCAAATTTGGTACATTGCAGGAATCATGTTTGAAAAGGGGGTCATGCTGGCTACATTTAACAAATGCTGGTTCACATGGGTTTTCCTGCTATACTCAACAGTATTGTTAAGCTTAAGCTCGTCCCAGTCCTCTTTGTCATGTTTGAGTGTGTGTATGTGTGTTTTTTGTTGGTTTTTTTTCTTAATTTTTTTGATATATATATATATATATGTATATATAGCCGGCCCCATCAATCATCATTACAGTCGATGTAGATGAGGGACCGGGCAGCCGCCAGCGCCAGCGCCAGCGCCAGCGCCAGCCCCAGCCCCAGCCCCAGCCCCAGCACCACCCCCACCCTGACCCCCAGCAGGGGCAGCGATCACAGCCTCGGGGCAACAGGGCAGCCAATGATTTGAAAAAGAAAATAAAAAGAAGAATAAAAAGAAAAGAATAAAAAGAAAAATAAATAAATAAATTATCAATCTATCAAGGCAAGAGAGACCAGAGCACGACACCAATAACGACAACAACCACAAAGGTTTCTGCCCGACCCCCGATTTATTGAAGTAGTTCAGCGGATTATCGGGATATATAATCAGTCTGCGATTTTGTAGTCAAAGATAATGAGGAGTAGAGCCGAAAGTTGTAGAGGTTGTTTATTTATTTATTCTTATTAATCATTTATTTATTTAAATTTTATTATCCCTTTTTTATGTATTGGTTTTTGTTTTTTTAAATAGACGACAAAATCCAACTTTATTATTGAAGATCATTTGAGGGGAGATGTGTCATGAATTCAAGGGTAAAATACATTTTTTCCAAACTCGATCAAACCTTGACGTTTGTTTTTTAATTGAAGATAGTTGTTCCATTGAAATTAAATCAGTTAGTAAGTTTTCCCAGAGGATGATATTGATGGAGGTTTTGGTTTTCCAGTTCATGAGGATTGTTTTCTTGGAGATGATTAGGGCAATGGAGAGGATTCTATTTGAGCTGTTATCCAGAGTTAGAGTAGAGAAATCTCCCAGAAGGCAGACTGAGGGTGACAGCGGGATGCAGCAATCTAGAAGTTGGGAGACAGAGTCAGTGATGCCAGAAGATTTTGACTGAATCACAGTCCCAGATAGCAGCAAGTATGTGTCCGTAAAATTTTGTGTACACTGTTTACAAATTTTTGTGTCTTTAAATCCCATTTTAAACATTTTTTCACCCATAAAGTGAACTCTGTGAATTACTTTATATTTTATAAGTTGTAGATTTGCATTAGAGGTGGACATAAATATATTTTTACAAATTTGGGGCCAGAAGTCAGCATTGTAGGTAATCTCTAAATCTTGTTCCTATTTAATTGATGGGAAAGATATTGTTGGGTTGTTTGTCGCAATTAACTTATAGATTTTGGATGAAATTTTCTGTTGACTAGTAATTTGACTTAATTCTAATATCAGTGGCGGAAGGCTAAGGTTGGGTGTTTTACTATTTATTTTTGTTTGAACAATAGATTTAATTTGAAGATATTCTAGAAATTGATTTCCTCCAATGTTGTACTTCTGTACGAGGTGAGAGAAAGAAACCAGAGTGTTGTTTTCATAGATATCTTTAAGATGCGTGTTGCCCTTAGTGATCCACGATGACAGAGTTAATGGTTTTCTGTTTATCAGAAAATCTGGATTATTATAATAGAACGGCTTATAAATGGCAAATCAGAGATATTTCTTTACAAAAAAATTGTTCTAGCCCTATCCAAGAGCAATCAAACTGATTTGGTTTAATCCATTTATAAACATACTGGAGTTTATTTGCAAGATAGTAATGCAGGAAGTTTGGGGCCTCCAGACCACCATTTAATTTGTTTTTGTCACGACCCACAGACGACCCCAGAACCAAGACAGTCTTTAAGATATTTATTTCGAGATCAGTCTTCGGGGTAATCCCCCGAGGGACCAGAGCAGCTGACGTTATCTGTGACACGTCCTGGATCCGAAACCCAAAGTCCTCCATCATGATCCAAGCGGAATATCCAATGAGGCCACAGGCAGAGTCGAGGTCAGGCAGAGCAGGATTAAAAAAAAAAAAAAAACCAGGAGATCAAAAAACATCCAATAGGGTTCAGGCAGAGTCGAGGTCAGGCAGAGGAGAGGTCAGGCAGAGCAGGATTCAAAAAAAAAAAAAAAAAAAACATCCAATAGGGTTCAGGCAGAGCAGGATTAAAAAAACCAGGAACTAAGACACAAGAGAACAAGGGCTGGAAACGAACAGTGTTGGAACAAAGACGATCTGGCAGGGATCAAGGGACAAGTCGAGACAGGCTTGACCCTGGAGACATGGAAGGTTGGATGGACCCTGAGAGAAGGAGGTAACTGAAGGCGAACTGCCACTGGGTTTATAACCTTGGAAATGGGGAAGGGACCCACAAAACGGGGTGCAAGCTTCCGGTTGTCCACCCGAAGGGGCAAATCCTTCTCGGAGAGCCACACCTTGTCCCCCACCGTGTATACAGGGGCATCCGAACGATGGCAGTTAGCCGACCGGGCATACCGTTGAGCTGTCCGCAGAAGCATGCACCGAGCCCGCCGCCACATCTGATGACAGCGACATGCTGACGCCCAAGCTGACGGAACTGCAGAAGCGCCTTCCTGAGGGGAAAACATCAGAGGCTGGTAACCATAAACAACTTGAAAAGGGGACAGACCGGTGGCAGAGGACGGTAAGGAGTTGTGGGCATATTCGATCCAAGTCAGATGTCGAGCCCAGGAGGATGGGTTTCCAGAGCACAGGCAGCGCAGGCCCGTCTCCAACACCTGGTTGAGCCGCTCAGTCTGACCATCCGACTGGGGATGAAACCTGGAGGATAGGCTGATCTGAATCCCCAGGAGCCTACAAAACTCAGACCAGCAGCGGGACGTGAATTGGGGTCCACGGTCTGAAACAATGTCCTGAGGTAATCCATGCAGTCGAAAAACATGTGTACTCACGAGATCTCCCATCTCCTTGGCCGTGGGCAGCTTGTTCAATGCCACAAAATGAGCCATCTTGGAAAACCTGTCCACGATAGTCAGCACCACCCTCTTTCCATCTGAGGGCGGAAAACCTGTAACAAAATCCATAGAGACGTGGGACCAAGGGCGACGGGGAATGGACAATGGGTGAAGGAGACCAGCGGGGCGACGGCGGGAAGTCTTGGCACAGGAGCACACTGGGCACGCCGCAACAAACTGGCGGACGTCCTTCTGGAACAGGGGCCACCAAAAACGCTGAGCCACTAGATGGACAGTACGGGACACCTCTGGGTGACACGCAAACTTGGAAGAATGACACAGAACTAAAACTTTGGACCGCAGGCATGGAGGAACGTAGAGTCTCCCTGGAGGACAATTGCTTGGCGCAGCAACTGGTTGAACACGCAATACCTCCTCCTCAACCTTGATATTGGCAGCACACAACCTGACGGAAGGAGGCAGAATGTAGTCCTCTGACTCAGTCTTACATGGCACAGGAAAATCCCTTTGCCTGGACAGGGCATCCGGCTTGATGTTCTTGGTGCCTGGTCGATATGCCAAAGAGAAGTTAAACCGATTACAAAAAAAACAAGGCCCACCTGGCTTGGCGAGGGTTGAGTCTCTTGGCAGACTTCAAATATTCCAGATTTCTGTGGTCAGTCCAAACAAGGAAAGGTTGTGACGCACCCTCCAGCCAGTGTCGCCACTCCTCTAAAGCTACTTTAACCGCCAGGAGCTCCCTGTCCCCTATGGTGTAGTTCCTCTCAGCTGGGGACAGTACATTTACGTTCCTGAGACCGAGGTGCAGATCTAATAATTCACATAATTTGAATAAACGATGCTGATGAGTTGTCGGCTGTTTAGAAGAGCCAGGGGGTGAAGTTCTGGTCACCAAACATCTGACCGTTAATGTACAGTTTGTCCACCGCGACTACTGCCTTTTTCCCTATTTTTATGTACTGCTTCCTGATCTGGAACAGAACCTTCCATCTGTTCAGGATCTCCCGTGGGAACTGGTCGTTCATGCCGTAGTCGGTTCCTCTCAGGTTCCTCCCCTGGCTTTGGATGCTGTTTTTGTTTGAAATGTTCAAATTTAGCCACAATCAGACATAGTTGTTTGTTTTCAGGGTTTTTACGACCGATACGATGGACTCTGTGGAACGTGATGTCTTTCACCGTGTCGGCTGAGATTTTTAGTTGTTTTATCATAAACTCAATATTGATATATTGATTGATTTGATAAAACAATAATGTTTTATCAAAACATTATTCACAGCTCCAACCTCTTCATAAAGTTTGCGGACGACACGACTGTGGTGGGTCTCATCAACAACAATGATGAGTCAAACTACAGGAGCGAAGTGAGCCACCTGGCTGAGTGGTGCAGACAACAATCTCTCCCTGAATGTGGAGAAGACCAAGGAGATTGTTGCAGACTTCAGGAGACAACACACCCAGCATGCTCCTCTGACCATCAACGGTGCTGCTGTGGAGAGGGTGAGCAGCACCAAGTTCCTGGGTGTCCACATCTCAGAGGACCTCTCCTGGACTGTTAACACTGCATCACTCGCCAAGAAGGCACAGCAGCGTCTTTACTTCCTCCGCAAACTGCGAAGAGCCAGAGCCCCGGCCCCCATCAGGTACACCTTCTACAGAGGCACCATCGAGAGCATCCTGACCAGCTGCATCACCGTGTGGTACGGATCCTGCACCGCAACCTGCCGCAAGTCTCTCCAATGCGTCGTGAGAGCAGCTGAGAAGATCGTTGGTGTCTCTCTCCCCTCACTTCAGGACATTTACAGCAGCCGTCTGACTCGCAAAGCCCTCAGCATTGTGAGAGACCCCACCCATCCGTCACACAGCCTCTTCAGTCTGCTGCCATCAGGGAGGAGGTTGCGGACCCTCCGGGCCAGAACCAGCAGACTGAAGGACAGCTTCGTCCACCAGGCCGTCAGGACGCTGAACACTCTCCCTGCTCTCCCCCCGTTTCCCGCCTTGCCCCCCCCTCACTCACTCTGATCTCAGTATCTGCATCAGGCACTTTTGGCAGAACTGGACCGCCTGCTTTGCACCATGTTACTTTAATTGAACCGAAAAACTGTTGTACAAATGTCATTTCATAACTTGTTTCTTGTCTCTTTTTAACTTGCACTTTGTGTTTAAAATTTATTTATTGTGCAGCACCGAGGGTTTGAGAGTAACGTAATTTCGATTCTCTGTACGTATCTCACATGTAGCAGAATTGACAATAAACTTGACTCTGACTCTGACTCTGAAAACTCCTTAATCAGCTGCTTGGGGTTGTCATCTCTTGTTTGTTCCGGGATTCCTGAAAACACCAGATTGTCTCTCATACTGCGCGAATGTAGATAAAGCATCGCTTCTTTTATTTCTGTGTTCTCTTTTGTAACGACCGCCAGCTGAACAGACATCGATGTGATGGAGTCTCAGATGGAAATGTTTTCATTGGTCAGCGCCGCAATCTGATGTTGACTGAATTCCAGACGTTCACGCAGCTGCTGGAGAGCGTTTTCCAGAGACCCAGAATATGACCCCCGAGCAATTATTACATAAACAGCGGCAGGTAAAAACTTCCCTAGTGGAAGAAAAACCTTAAGCCAAACAGTGGCAAGGAAAAACTCCCCTTTAAGAGGGAAGAAACCTGGATCAGGACCTGGATCATGAGGGGGGACCCTCCTGCCGAAGACCAGCTGGGTAGAGCAAGAAATAAGAAAGAATAGAGACATAGAGACACCGTCAAAGGTACAAGACAGGATACAATAGTAACTATCATCAGTAGTCCAATTAGACTTCTGTGTATATGGGTGATATATGGATAGACAGTGATACAAGGGGATGGGGACTGCAGGTCGGGATGTCAGCAAGTATCCAACAGACATCCATACAGACAGGTGAAGGCAGACACTGGGATGGTCAGAGGTGGAACTGCAGGTCAGCAAGCAGCTCCTGAGGCTCTGGTCTGCAGGACATGCAAAGAAGAGGAAAAGAAGGGCCAGACAAGCACAAAAAAACTACAAGAACAATGGACCACAATTATGCTTATGGGATACTGTTAATAAATGAGGGTTGAGGTGAAGAAGAGACAGAGAAGGCAAAGAGAAACAGAGAAGGTGAAAGGCACCACTCAGTGGATCATGTTGGTGCCCCCCTGCAGCATAGGCCTATAGCAGCATATCTACACCGAAGCTATGTTTAAAATGAGCTGCTCTAATCTGGTCCTGTAGCTGCAGCTTTGACTACTGGGCCTGACACATTAAGGTACTAAATGTACACTAACTATATGCTTTATTAAACAGAAATGTTTTAAGTTTAGTTTTAAAGGTGGAGGTGGTATCAGCCTCCTTAACCCAAACTGGAAGTTGGTTCCAGAGTGATGGTGCCTGATAACAGAAAGCCCGTCCTCCAAATCTACATTTCGATACTCTAGGAACTTTAAGTAAACCTGCACCGTGAGAACGGAGAGCTCTATTAGGAACGTACGGTACTATCAGGTCTTGCAAATATCGCGTCGCTAGGCCATTTTGGACTTTATATGCCAGTAATAAAATTTTGAATTGGATTCTAAATTTTACGGGGAGCCAATGGAGGGAAGCTAAAACTGGAGAGACATGGTCTCTCTTGTTGATTCCTGTCAGCACTCGCACTGCTGCATTTTGGATCAGCTGGAGGCTGTTCAGAGAATTACTTGGACATCCAGCCAACAACACGTTACAGTAATCTAGTCTAGAAGATACGAACGCATGACTTAGTTTTTCGGCATCACTCTGCGAGAGGATGCTCCTAATCTTTGCAATATTACGGAGTTGGAAAAACGCAGTTTTACAAACCTGATTAATATGCTGTTTAAATGACAAATCCTGATCAAATATAACGCCAAGGTTTCGCACAGTTTTACTGGAGGCCATCGCAAGACCATCTAATCCCATCCTAAGCTGTTTGGGACCACAAACAAATACCTCTGTTTTATGAGAATTTAGTAGCAAAAAATTTCTGGACATCCAGTCCTTGATGTCCTTAAGACACATCTGAAGTTTGTCCAATGGTTCTGTTTCATCTGGCTTCATAGACAGATACAGCTGCGTATCATCAGCATAGCAATGGACATTAATGCAGTGGTTCCGGATAATATGTCCCAAGGGCTGCATGTATGAACTGAACAAGATTGGCCCTAGAACTGAACCCTGTGGGACACCATAGCAGACCCTTGTCTGTACGGAAGAAACCTCATGAACATGAACAAACTGGAATCTATCAGACAGATCTGATTTAAACCAATCTAGAGCTGTCCCTTTAATACCAACAACATACTCTAGCCTCTGCAGTAAAATGCTGTGATCTATAATATTAACAGCAGCGCTGAGGTCCAGCAGAACCAGTATGGACACTAACCCATTATCTGAGGCCATAAGAAGGTCATTCGAGACTCGAATCAGTGCTGTTTCTGTGCTATGATGCATTCTGAACCCTGACTGAAAAATTTCAAATAGATCATCTCTATACAAATGGTCACACAGCTGGCTTGCAACTACCCTTTCCAGAATTTTAGAGATAAATGGAAGGTTGGAAATCGGTCTATAGTTAGCTAAAATGTCTGGGTCAAGAGAGGGTTTTTAAAGTAATGGTTTGATTACTGCGACTTTAAAAGCCTGTGGCACATATCCTAAGACTAGGGACAAGTTGATCTGTTCCAGTATTGTCGGTCCAATAAGAGAGAAAACATTTTTAAGTAGTCGAGTAGGGATTGGGTCTAACAGACACGTGGATGATTTAGATCCATTGACAACTGAGGTCAGCTCAGGGTGGTCAACGGGAACAAAACAGTCTAGAGTCAGGTCAGAGCATAAGGGAGTCACCAAAGTTGAAGAAATGCCCACAGCCACTGCCGGGAGGGCCTGGCCGATTTCCTCTCTAATTCTGACAATTTTATTGCTAAAGAAGCTCATAAAGTCTTCACTACTGAGAGCTGCAGGGATGCACGGCTCAACAGAGTTGTGGCTCTTTGTCAGCCTGGCTACAGTGCTGAACAGAAAACGTGGGTTAATTTTATTATCCTCTATTAACACTGAATAATAGGCTGTTCTAGCTTTGCGAAGCGCTTTTTTATACACTATTAGACTATCTTTCCATGCATAATAAATATCTACAGACCTACTAGAGTACCACTTTCTTTCCATTTTATGCACTTTCTGTTTTAACATACAAATATGTGAGTTAAACCAGGAAGTTAAGCTCCTATGGTTAGAGACTCTCTTTCTCAAAGGACCAACTACATCTAAAGCTGAGTGCAACACATCTGAAGTGCTACCGACAAGGAAATCAACGTCTGCAGAGGTAGAACCGAGGTCACAGCCCTCAACTGCTTCACTATGTTTCTGTGTATGAAGATAAAGAGCAATGGCCTCCCTAAATTTAGTAATAGCTTTATCGGATAGACACCTGCTAAAGTAATTCCTCCTATTATGCGTAACGTTGACAATGTTGAATTCAACCGTTATTAAATAGTGGTCGGATAGGAGGGAGTTTACGTGTGACACTAACAGATTATCAAGTTCTACACCGTAGACGAGGACCAGATCAAGAGTATGATTAAGACAATGCGTTGGTTCGTTAACTTTTTGCAAAATCCCCATCGATTCTAGAAGAGAATCAAAAGCCAACTTAAGACTGTCATTGACAACATCCATATGAATGTTAAAGTCGCCCACTATGATGACTTTATCTGTACTGATCAATAAACTAGATAAGAAATCTGAGAACTCAGACAGAAACTCCAGATAAGCTCCAGCAGGAGGCCGGTAAACTACCACCAACAAAACTGGCTTCTCTGATTTCCAGCTCGGCAGTTTTAAGCTAAGCGTGAGGCTTTCAAACGTATTATAATCGCATTTAGGTTTGGATTTTATTGTAAGACTGGAGTCGTAGATTGCCGCTACTCCTCCATCCCCACCCTGTGATTCGAGGAATATGATAATTAAAGTAACCGGACGTCGTCGATTCATTTAAACTAACAAACTCTTCCTCTTGGAGCCACGTTTCTGTTAGGCAGAAAATGTAACTCCGGGTCTCAGTAATTAGATCCTTTACTAATAGAGACTTGGAGCTTAAAGATCGTATATTTAGTAATCCGCATGTAATTGTTTGGTCTTTAGTTCGCACTAAATGCGTATTTGTTTTTATTTTTACAAGGTTTTTTGGTTAACGCCTCTATTACGTCGTGCTTGGTGAACATTTGGAGGATGGGGAATCGATACTAAATCTATTTTACTTGGCACCTCGTTAGAATCTCCAATTACATCATTTACTTCTACCTTTTTTTTGGCAGGCGATAGTCCTCGAGAAGCAGCAGAGAAGCGTGTAAGACTGCAGCTGTGATGGTTGTGGAGGCTCTGTGGTGTTTTTCCCCTCCCCTTCTTTGTGTTACAGACCAGGTGGATGGCAGGGGCTTGGCCAGCCGTTTCGGACACCTGCACTCAATCCCCTCATCAGCCTCAAACCTATTTACCAGGCCTTCTCACCACTCCTGGTTGCCAGGAGATTTCCGTCTGAATCCTCAAGCCAAGCCAAGCCAAGCCAAGCCAAGCCAAGCCAAGCCAAGCCAAGCCAAGCCAAGCCAAGCCAAGTTCCGCTTTGGGGATTCTCAAGTCAGGTCAAGTCAAGTTCTGCGTCCGATTCCAAGAGTCTGGTCAAGCCAAGCCAAGTCGAGTCAAGTCTGGTCAAGCTAAATTAAGCCAAGCCAAGTCGTGTCAAGTCTGTCAAGCCAAGTCGAGTCAAGTCTGGTCAAGCTAAGTTAAGTCAAGCCAAGTTGTGTCAAGTCTGTCAAGCCAAGTTAAGTCAAGCCAAGTCGAGTCAAGTCTGGTCAAGCCAAGCCAAGTTAAGCCAAGCCGAGTCGAGTCAAGTCTGCCAAGCCGAGTCGAGTCGAGTCTGTCAAGCTGAGTCGAGTCGAGCCAAGCCAAGTCTGGTCAAGCTAAGTCAAGTCAAGTTTCCACTGGGGATTCTACGTCTACCAAGCCTTGTTCCTGCCTTGTTCTGCGTTCCATGTTGGGAAATAAATCATTTCTACCTTCCTTGACGCTCTGCTCTGGGGTTCTGTTCATTCATCCGTGACAGAATCTCCTGGCCTCAATGAACCCCGCAGAGACGCAACACCTGACACAGACTCTGTCCGAGACCGAGGGGATCGAGCAGGCCATTGCCGCTCAGCCCTCCGGCCATGCCCCCTCCACCCCCCCTGCTCGTCGATCACCCGGCGTTTGCTGTTCGGCGGCGGGGGAGCGGGTGGCAGTACTTGGTGGATTGGGAGGGGTTTGGCCCAGAGGAGCGCTCCTGTGTCCCCGGCTCTTCTGTAGGAGTTTTATGCCCGGTTCCCGCACAAGCCTGGGAGGCCGCCAGGTGGCGACCGTTGAGGGGGGGGGTACTGTGATGGTTGTGGAGGCTCTGTGGTGTTTCTCCCCTCCCCTTCTTTGTGTTACAGACCAGGTGGATGGCAGGGGCGTGGCCAGCCGTTTCGGACACCTGCACTCAATCCCCTCATCAGCCTCAAACCTATTTACCAGGCCTTCTCACCACTCCTGGTTGCCAGGAGATTTCCGTCTGAATCCTCAAGTCAGGTCAAGCCAAGCCAAGTTCCGCGTTGAGGATTCTCAAGTCAAGTCAAGCCAAGCCAAGTCAAGTCAAGCCAAGCCAAGCCAAGTTCCGCTTTGGGGATTCTCAAGTCAGGTCAAGTCAAGTTCTGCGTCCGATTCCAAGAGTCAAGCCAAGCCAAGTCGTGTCAAGTCTGTCAAGCCAAGTTAAGTCAAGCCAAGCCGAGTCGAGTCAAGTCTGTCAAGTCGAGTCGAGTCGAGCCAAGCCAAGTCTGGTCAAGCTAAGTCAAGTCAAGTTTCCACTGGGGATTCTACGTCTGCCAAGCCTTGTTCCTGCCTTGTTCTGCGTTCCATGTTGGGAAATAAATAATTTCTACCTTCCTTGGCACTCTGCTCTGGGGTTCTGTTCATTCATCCGTGACAGCAGCTCTGCATCCCGGCCTGGACCCTGGATTGTCAGGGGGGTCTAATAATGTCAGCCAGATATCTAGCGATAAGAGCTGCACCATCCCAGGTGGGATGAATGCCGTCTCTTCTAAGCAGACCAGGCTTTCCCCAAAACGTCTTTCAATTGTCAATAAAGGCCAAGTCGTTTTCTGAACACCACCGAGACAACCAGCGACAGAGCGACAACATGCGGCTAAACACGTCATCACCGGTCAGATTGGGGAGGGGACCAGAGAAAACTACGGAGTCCGACATGGTTTTGGCGTAGTTACACACCGAGACAATATTAATTTTAGTGACCTCCGGGTGTCATTAGCGCCGACATGGATGTTAACTTTACTGTATTTACGATTACCCTTTGCCAGCAGGTTCAAGTTTGCTTCGACGTCGCCCGCTCTGGCCCCCGGGATGCACCTAACTATGGTCGCTGGAGTCGGCCTCACATGCCTCAAAATAGAGTCGCCAATCACCAAGGTCTCCGTCACTCCGTCAGGGGGCAACCTAGAAGCACATCTGAAGCTGCTGGAAAGAATCATCGCACTTTCAGGGAAGTTATCAGACATGTCAGCGTAACACGTGACACCCGTCTATGCTAGTCGGAGGTGATAGGGTTAAAACTTTAACACACTCTTTGTTTAATCTCATTGTTTTACGCACGGTATACTGCTTGTCGTATAAGATAATTGTACACGTCAGAGAATATATCTTGTACAAGTTGCTTATCTCCATTTCATCTGTGACCTTCTTATTTTCAATAAAAGCCTCAAGAGGCCACCAGAGGGGGGGTGCGGACAGAGAAAAGAGCAGCTGAGATGTGGCTGAGTTCTCTGTCCGTCCTCCGTGCTGATGAATGAAAACGTACTGACTTGTCTTTCTTCCTTATTGTGTGTTTAATAAATGTTAGGTCGTTTAAACCTGACATTTAATTGGTCCTTCGAGCCGGATCCCAACAAACCAAGGAATCCAGCAGGTGTGGTGGACATCAAGGAAACTGTGGACGTTTATAAATTTCAAGACTGGTTTTCCACCTCACCGGCTGGAGTCCAAGGTTGACGGGAGAGCCGAAGGAAGACAGAGTCGGTAAGTGAAATATTGTTGTGTTACCCTGAAAGAATAGGGTGTTGAGGGACGACGGAGTCCGATAAAGTCCGTGAGAAAATACGTGAAAATTCTAGATACTGACGGTAAAAAGAGAAAAATAGATGGCGGAACCGATAAATTCCGTGGGTAAAGTGACGTCATTTCTGTGTTGAGTGATTGTGAGTGTGACTTGAGATACAAAACCACCAGGTATTTTGTCTCATGTAAAAGCAGTAGGAATGTAAACAGCAACCTGCTGTGGAAGCGAGAATCCTCCGCTTGCAAGTCAAGTTGAAGTGAGGATTACCACTTCAGGTGATTTAATTGCTGTCCTACTGACAAAAAATCCAGGTGTTAGAATACCCTAGGTATTGAGACCGACCTGGACAAAAACATCTAAAAATAAATTAAAAATGTGGAAATGGATCAGTAAGGTCGACCATAAAAAAGGATTGGTTTGTGAGGACTGGAAATACATGCAGAAAAAAGACCCGAAGTCAATAAAATACCTTAACCTGTGGATCAGTAAATATGGTTTTAAGGGAACTCTAAACTCACAGAAAATAGTTGAACTGCAGGATAAGATAACTATTGACACAAAACAGAACACCAAGAAGATGCGAAAACGCGGTTTTGCAGAAAGCCAGATATGGTTGAACGAGGTGACGAGGCGTGAACAAGGAGAAGGGGGGGGGGACTGTAGACAGAAAAAACCCGAGGTCATGTTTTACAAAGCAGATGAGACGGGGCCTGTACAGAGAAGACAGAAAGAGGGGAAAAACGGACGACGATAACAGAATTCTTTCTGACAGTATCCCAATCTATCCACTGTTACCGCCTCCTAATCTTGAACTGAAAAACACACCTACTTTGCCAGCCGCTGACACTGTTCCACTCATTGAAGTTGCAAATCCTAACACTGACGATGTTAAAAAGGCTGAAGAAGGCCTGACCTCCCATGGGGAGGATGTGGAGGGATCTGTCTGTGACGTGGAGGACCTCGGACGGTCCTGCCACCTTGATGACGGAGAGGTCCAGCGGGTTTGGATGACTGCTTTGGGGAGTGACTGGCGTCATGTAGGAGGTGACTGGGACCCCCAGTATGACGGTAATGTTTTGGATCCAGATAAAATGCAGCTGCAACGCAGAGTGAAGGAACTCGGTGACAGAACAAAACAACGTTTCAACGCTTCATCTGTCTTCACAGTGGTGGACATTAGGAACCCTGTTTTCTCTGTCCCCATTCATAAAGACAGAAGATCTTGGTTTGGTTTCAGATTTCTGGATGGAAGAAGGAAGAAGAAAAAAAAAGAGAGGATCTGTACCAATGGGCTGCTGTGTGAGCCATGATGATGATCATGTCTCAACAGGAGGGAAGGGGTCAGAGGTCATTTGGATTGAAAACTCCGATAGGAAAGGTGAGCCAAAGTCTGATAATAGGGTGGATTCAGACATTTAGAGTCTGAATAGACCCGAAAGTCAGTGAAGCATTTTAAGACACCTGACCAAGTAGAGGAGATAATTCAATCGAAATGACACCAAACAGGTAAGAAATGCTGCAGGATGCTGGATGGTGACTTTATTCCTCATCCTGAGTTTTTGTTGTTTTAGTCATCCTGTTGCTTCCTGTTTCAGTGGATCCTGATATCTTAGCTGAAGAACTGACGACTGTCTGCCGTAACATCAAGAAGCCTTCGGAGAACCAAGAGATCCAGCAGCTCCACTTGGACCTCTGACAACGATCCCACATACATGGATGTCATCAGATCTCCACGAGGTGTCAGATGAGTATAAATTTGTAGACCAGATAGCAGCAGGATTTGAGTCCTCTGTTTGGTGCACGTTAAACAAAAATGAAGACAGAATAAAACTACATCCACTACAATGTTCAGAAATTAGGAAGCTGGACACAGAACGGGTTCGAGGCTGTATTTGGACAGCTGTCTGCCACGTCTCTTATGACTTTCCAGAACAGGATTGCCCTGGAGAAGGGAGGTGTGTGTGTGTGTGTGTGTGCCATGTTTGGAAAACAGTGTTGCACTTTTGATAACGCAGCAGATGGTGGTCTTACCAAGGCCATACGAGGGCTGCAGACCCTGAATGGTAAAAGTGCTGAGGAGCACTCCGGTGTTGACACCTCCATGTGGGACTCCTGGCTGGATGCATGTGGCAAGTACCGAACCTTAGTATCCTCTGTACTAGTATCCATCGCTGTATTTTCAGCATTTCTGACATTGTGTGGTTGTTGTTGCATTCCGATGTCTGCGTGGACTGCTGAACCGACTGATCACCACAGCCATCTCACCGTGGAAGACCGTGTGGCACAAATGTATCCGCTGTTGAGTCCTGACTCTGATAATGATGATATTAATATCTCTTCTCTGTATGTCGTATAGAGACATACAGAGTGGTCCTGGACTATGTGAAATAAACAAAGATGTGTTAAACAGGAGGGACTGATACAGTAATTTGTATTTAACACACTCTTTTATTTTATCTCATCTTTGTATGAGATAGTCATTTGACAGTCATTAGAAGTAGAATATAGGACTTTACAGCATCTGGTTTTACTCTTGAGTTACTGTGATAACCATGTTTTTTTTTTTTTATTAAACCACTTTAAGAACAGATGGTGGAGATGTTTTACTGTATTATAGGGTATTTTATTGTTCTTGTCATCATAAACCAATCTATCACTTTATTTGTACCTGCATACTAATATGTAGATTGTGGACAAGCTCAGAAGGGTGTCAGAGTTTGGACACATAACTCTTCTGATTTGTTGAAACTGCGATGGTGGGTGTGGGTCGACCCCAGAGCCGCAGACGGCTGACTCCTCCATCCGGAGCGATCACAAGGCGGACATGGCTGACCAGATGGCTCATGGTCAGGTCAGCTTTGCTGTAGTGGTGTCTGTGATGAGGGCGGAGCTGCAGAGAAGAAGGAGGTTGTGATAACGCTTCCCATGACATTATGAAGATGATGTCACAGACCTACCTTCTGAGGGGGCAGAAGGACCTCCCATTTCACAGAACTCCAGTTAGTTCTGATGCATTGATCCTCTGCTTCAGGGTTCAGGAGGCAAGCCTCGATCCGGCAGGAGTCTGGGAAGTTACCTGGATGATCGGGTTGAACGAGTGAGTTTGATTTCAGGTGAGAAGAGACAAAACGAGCAGAGATGTGTATCCACCTTTGAAGTGATTAGTGTCAACCTCAACACTGCTAATCAGACCAAGATGACCGAGACGAAACACCGCCCACTCTGACCCAGGCACCTGCAAGATGCCCCGCCCATCCACCTGTGAGACAACCAGCAGGGGGTATATAAAAATTAAACACATGGCCATCGAGATACACTGGGATGGAAGCTGATAAAGAAGTAGGATGTTTTTGGAGGTTTCAGAACAACGAGAGTGCACTGTGTAAACAATATGACTAAGTTGTTGAGGAAAAAGTGAAGTTTGAGAATGAGGAATGTTGCGAATTTGGAGAGCATAAAAACATGGCCGATTTTTTTAATATTAGGATATTTTTGGACAATAAATGAAAAAGATTAAGAAATTGTCTTTAATCACTGGAATGTTTTTACAAATATCAATCCTTTAAAGATGAAAGTAACATCTTGAAATGACAAAGAACATCAACAGAATGACAGCAGGTTTTATAACACATCTAACACTGATGCTTCCAGGCTTCCAGATATTGGAGAAGTGGGAGAAGTTTTTGAATTAAAGGATGTAAAGGAGTCTTAAAACATTTAGGACATTCTGGATTCATCAGAGTACCACACATCTTCAGACTTCAAATTCCTGACAAATAAGAAGCTGAAGACTTTTTGTTCTTTTTTAGAACATAAAATGTTGTCTAAGGAAACATTGTGAAGACAGTTTTCTTTAAACTGAAGATCAGTTAAGAAACGAACTAAAAGGAACTAAAATAAAGGGATACATTTTTATGACAAGACAAGATTTGGGGATCAGCTTTTATGAACATGGGGGGTGTTTGCTGACTAAAGTTCACTTTGTCTGAAGATTCTTCCATGATGAAGGAACCCAGTAGAGTAGTGTTGAGGTGGTCTGTCTGAATGTGTCAACAGCTAAAGTGAGCTCCCGATCTGTGGGTCCCCTAGGATGGTTTACAGTAATCCTTTTTAACGTGTTGTGTTGTTTTGCAGCCTTGCCCCTGCTTTTTTCTCCTTTTGTTCTTTTGCCTCTCACCTCCCCCTTTGAGTTTTTTTTTTCTGTTGGTAGATGGAGCATCCAGTTAAGCTGCTGGCACACACCAAATTTTTTATTCTCATCCCTGTCTTTCCTGCTAGTTTATATATCTGCTCTCCACTCCTTGCCAGCCCGTTAAGCCAGCCCGAGTTTTTTATTTGCCCTGAACTTTTCTAATCCTGTTTTCTTTTTTTTTCCTCAGCATCTACGGCTGGTGTTTTGACTTCTCTTGCTTTTTTCTCTGTGATGCTTGGTGTAGAGATGCTTTCTATCTACCGTGCGGACATTCAGTCATACTACTCACTGCTGTTTACACCCCCCCAGCCCCTCCAACAACACCAGAAGAGAGGTGCTGACCGAGCTGTACCAGCGCATCAGCGAGCAGCAGATAGCCCACCTTGAGGCCTTCCTCATCCTGGCAAGGGACTTCAACTGCGCAGACCTAAGACCATCTTCCCAAATCTTCCAACAATTTGGACCAAGTTCCTTGACTTCAGTTCAGTTCACGGACGACACGACTGTGGTGGGTCTCATCAACAACAACGATGAGTCAAACTACAGGAGCGAAGTGAGCCGCCTGGCTGAGTGGTGCAGACAACAATCTCTCCCTGAACGTGGAGAAGACCAAGGAGATTGTTGCTGACTTCAGGAGACAACACACCCAGCATGCTCCTCTGACCATCAACGGTGCTGCTGTGGAGAGGGTGAGCAGCACCACCTTCCTCGATGTCCACATCGCAGAGGACCTCTCCTGGACTGGTAACACCGCATCACTCACCAAGAAAGTTTCCAAGAAGAGGTTCCTGGTTCGATTCCTGGCCCGGTGGGTCTTTCTGTGTGGAGTTTGCATGTTCTCCCCGTGCTTGTGTGGGTTCCCTCCGGGTACTCCGGCTTCCTCCCACAGTCCAAATGCGGGGTAGGTTAATTGATCATACTAAATTGACTGTAGGTGCACTAACCCACTGCAGGTCATTCCATCTCTGTCTCTCACCAAGCTGTACAGATCAGTGTCTCCGTCCTTACTGTCCAACCTGTCATACAAACCATCGTACATACTTTGTTTGGCTGTTGCCACGTCTACCTTCATCTTACACTGCATGTCACTGCTCTCCTGTCTACTGTCTTCAGTGTCTCAGTGTCCCACTTCTTCCTGGCTAACCTCTTTTCCTGTACATGCTTCTTCACTTCCTCATTCCAAGTCTTGTCTTTTTTCCTACCAGACACAGTTATCTGGAAGCATCTTTTGACCACCCAGAGCCTGTCTCAACTCCTCTGAAAATCATGTGACACTCATGTGAAAACTTTTAAACTCCAATAATTCTCTAAAAACAGGAGAGGTTTTCACAGGTCCCTGTCCAAATGAATGAAAGGATAAATGGATGTAAGTGCACTGGATCTAGTGGAAATGTCAGTCCTGCCGAGTGGTTTGGATCTAGAATCAGGACTGAAGAGATGTTGACCGAATCATTTAGCTTTGGAAGAGCACAGTTCTGAAATAGCCCTTTTAACAGAAAACAGTCTGAATGTTAAATAACATACATTTAATGGTATCTGAAGCCCACTGTGTGTTTATGGGTTAATGAATAAGGTTTGTGTCGGTAAGGAATAAAACATGAATGTCTGCTGAGGGGGATGTCAACCTTCAGCTCTTTGGGTCGGTCCAGTCGCCGGGCTGTTTCCCATCCATCAGCCATGCTGGCAGCTCTGCCAAAGCCTGGAACACATAAATGGGACAGTGACTCCGTTCCGTCTGGTTCTGAGATGAACACAGAGCTCTCTAGACATAAGTTACATAAGTTATTTAAAATTATTTGAACCGATCATGTTGCGTGGATGTCCAAAGTGGGCATTGCTGTAGCCAAGGCAGACCCCCCCATTGTTCAGTGCGACCAGGTCGACCTGCTGATTGAAGGAAACAGATGACCAGTCTCTCTGCCCAACACCATATACCCGCAGCCGGGCTATCCCCCCATCTGAAGACAAAAAGATGACTGAGACAGTGTGTGGTGGTGTATGATAGGTGTGTGTTTGTACATGTGGACCTGTACCTGGGTACATGTTGAGGCGCAGGTGCGTTATTCTCCCATTAAAGTTGACCGTAAAGTAGTTGTGGCAGCAGTCCAAGTATCCTGGTTGCAGCTTTGACATGCCCACCAACTCAGGCCATGCCTCTGAGCACAGCTGTCAATCACAAAAAAGTCAGCTGCCAGTCAAACTACAAGTCTGACCACATTTCTATATTACAGCAATCAGTATACAGAGATTGCCTGCCAAAGGCCTTCACGTTTGCATGCAAAGATATTTAAATTTACTGATGTCTAGCTATTTGTCTTCAGCCCTATCTAACTACCAACCAATAACCTGCCTCTCCACAACATGGAAGCTCCTGTCAGGCATCATTGCGACTAAGATAAGCAGGCACATGGAGCAATACATGCAATGTAGCATACATAAAATACTTTTATATAAAAACACTCCCTGTACATATTGTACAAAACACCTATTAGAATTCATAGCTATAACTTTAATTATATTATTACACCGCGCTACATGCTTGCACTTCTGGTTAGAAGCCACTGCATTTCACTGCCTTGTAATTGTGACATGTGAGGTAACAATAAAACTTAATCTAATCAGATCAATCTAATCAATCTATAAAAATATGGTGTAAAAATGATGCAGTGTAGTATATCAGAGTCAGAGTCAGAGTCAAGTTTATTGTCAATTCTACCACACGTGAGACACATACAGAGAATCGAAATTACGTTACTCTCAAACCCTCAGTGCTACACACTAAATAAATTTTAAAACACAAAGTGCAAATTGAAAAGAAACAAGAAACAAGTTATGTCATGACATTTGTACAACAGTTTTTCGGTTTGATTAAGTGACATGGTGCAAAGCAGGCGGTCCAGTTCTGTCAAAAGTGCCTGATGCAGATACAGAGGTCAGAGTGAGTGAGGGGGGGGCAAGGCGGGAAACGGGGGGAGAGCAGGGAGAGTGTTCAGCGTCCTGACGGCCTGGTGGACGAAGCTGTCCTTCAGTCGGCTGGTTCTGGCCCGGAGGGTCCGCAGCCTCCTCCCTGATGGCAGCAGACTGAAGAGGCTGTGTGACGGGTGGGTGGGGTCTCTCACAATGCTGAGGGCTTTGCGAGTCAGATGGCTGCTGTAAATGTCCTGAAGTGAGGGGAGAGAGACACCAACGATCTTCTCAGCTGCTCTCACGACGCGCTGGAGAGAGCATTCTTACATAAGCGTTTCTGGTGTCCATATGTGTGAGGGCTGTGTGGAGGGCAGTGGAGATGGCGTCGTAAGTGGACCGGTTGGAGTGATATGCGAACTAGTAGGGGTCCAGAGAGGGGGGGAGAGCAGCCTTGATATGATGCATGACTAGCCGTTCAAAGCACTTCATGATGATGGGAGTCAGTGCAACTGGACGGTAGTCGTTGGAGCAAGAGGGAGATGACCGTTTTGGGACCGGACGGATGTTGGTTGCTTTGAAGCACGTGGGAACCACCGCCTGACTCAGTGACATGTTAAAGATGTCTGTGAAGACCTCCGTGAGTTCTCCAGCACAGCCTCTCAGTACACGACCAGGTATGTTGTCAGGATCCGGAGCTTTGCGAGCGTTGATCCTGCTGAGGGATCTCCTCACAGTGTCCGGTGACAGCGTCAGCACCTGGTCGCCGGGAGGGGGTGGTGCTTTCTGTGCAGCGATGGTGTTGTGTGCCTCGAAGCAGGCGAAGATGGTGTTCAGCTCATTCAGCAGAGATGTGCTGCTCTCACAGGTCTGCGGAGGGGGCTTGTAGTCCGTAATGGTCTGAATCCCTCGCCACAGGCTCCGTGTGTCCCTGCTGTTGCTGAAACGGCGGGCTATCCTCCTGGAGTACCGTCTCTTGGCCTCCCTGATGCCGTGGGACAGGTTGGTCGTAGCTGTCTTTAGACCCACTTTGTCTCCAGCTCTGAAGGTAGCGTTCCGAGCCTTCAGGAGTCTGTGGACTTCCTTTGTCATCCACGGCTTCTGGTTGGCTCTGACTTTGATGGTTCTGGAGTCTGTTACATCACCAATGCACTTGGCGATGTAGGCGGTAACAGACTCCGTGTACTCCTGGAGGTCTGTGGTGTTGTTGGTGGTGGCAGCTTCTCTGAACATGCTCCAGTCTGTGGTGTTGAAGCAGTCTCGAAGTGCCTCTGTGGACCCCTCCGGCCACTCCCGGACCTGCTTCCAGGTCCGGGAGTCCGGGTATATGATGCTGTAGCTTGAGCAAAAATTCACTCATAAATCTGTACTGCTACCATTGTAACCATGTTATTGTCCACTCTACTACTGTAACTGCTACCATTCTGCTATTACAGCATCAGGCTTACCTTGGCCACAGCAGCCATCTCACTGCTGGAGGCGGACATGCCAGTCCGGTCTCCTTCCAGGGTGAAGGTAGGTAGTGATTCTGTAAAAAAAATAAAGAGCAAAAAAGGAAAACGTTCTGTCAAAGAACAGGAAAAGTTATCTCCATGAAATTTGTCTTTTTTCACAACTGTCTGCATATGGAGGAGTGCTAAAACTGGCAGAAAAAGAAAAGTTTTTTATATGTAGTTTGAAGTGTATGTGGGAGTGAAGGTGAATATGTCATTCACTTCTTGACATTCTAATCTAACAAACTTTAAAAGGACCTGAGACACATTCTGTCAAGATGGAAATCAAGGACAGTGAAGCACAGTAAGACAAAGACAAAAGAGTGATGGATGTAGTGTGTGTTATTGACATTTCAATGGTGTGTGTGTAGCGTGGTGTGGTGTGTGTAAATGAGTGTATGATGTCTGTTAGGTATGTCAGTACTGGTATTTAGTACCAATAAAAGACCACAAAGTTAGATGTGGACTACTAAATACAGGATTTTTAAACTCCAAGTCTCTATTAGTAAACGATCTAATCTAATTGTGGGGCAGCAGACTTAGCAGCTCTTGCCCAAACCTCACTTACCCCAGACACTTCCTCCAGCTTTTCCTGGGGGACCCCGAGGCATTCCCAGGCCAGCCAAAAACCTTTTTTTTTTCCATTGCCATTCTTGTCAGTCACAGGGGTCCCCAGTGCCCATTGTGGGCAGCCCTGGGCTTGAACCTTCCACACCCAAGCCCACCACTGTAACCACTAGGCCACCACTCCCTCTTCAACATGTCCTGGGTCTTCCAAGGTCTCCTTCTGGTGGGACATGCTTGGAACACCTCTCTAGGGAGGTGTTCAGGGCGCATCCGATACAGATGGCCAAGCCACCAAGACTAAGTGAAGCACCATCTGAAAGTCTCCTGGACAATGTGAATGCAGCACTGACAGTGATCCCTACCACAACAATCACGTGACAACAATCAAGTGAGTCAATTGACAGGAGCCCAGAAAGGTGCAATGAAAAGATCAGTACCCATGCCATTGAGTGCTGTGCTTAATGGCAGGGTATTAACAGCAGAGCAGACCCACCAAGGCTGGAAACTGAGAGGTACTGGAAGAGCATATGGGAGAAGGATGCAGCACATAACAGCAGTGCTCAATGGCTAGTCTCCCTAAGAGAGGGGCACAGCAACCTCCCTGAGCAGAAACCAGTCACCATCACAGTGGCAGACATCCAAGAAAGAGTCTCAGGTATAAAAAACTGGACAGCACCGGGCCCAGACATGATCCAGGCCTACTGGCTAAAGCAACTCATAGCACTCCATGAGCGCCTGGCAGCACAAATGAACCAGCTGCTAAGAGATGGGACTCACCCAGAATGGCTAACCGAAGGGCGAACGATCCTGATCCTGAAGGATCCCACAAAGGGTGCAGCCCCATCTAACTACCAACCAATAACCTGCCTCTCCACAACATGGAAGCTCCTCTCAGGCATCATTGCAACTAAGATAAGCAGGCACATGGAGCAATACATGAGCAAAGCACAGAAGGGCATAGGCAGAGATACCAGAGGAGCCAAACACCACATATTGGTTGACAGAACAGTCACCCAAGACTGCAAGTCCCGAAATACCAACCTGTGCACTAACTGGATTGATTACAAGAAAGCCTACGACTCGATGCCGCACACATGGATCACTGAGTGCTTTGAGATTTACAACATCAACAGCACTCTAAGGGCCTTCATTGCAAACTCGATGAACCTGTGGAAAACCACTCTCGAGGCAAATGGCAAGCCACTTGCACAAGTGACCATCAGATGTGGCATATACCAAGGAGATGCCCTGTCCCCAATGCTGTTCTGCATACGTCTGAACCCCCTAAGCCAAATAATCCACAAGAGTGGCTACGGATACCGCCTCAGGAATGGAGCTACGATCAGTCACCTCCTCTACATGGATGACATCAAGCTGTAGGCTAAGAGTGAGCGGGACATAGACTCCCTGATCCACACCACCAGGATCTACAGCAACAACATTGGGATGTCATTCGGGCTTGAGAAATGTAGGAGGATGGTGACAAAAAGAGGCAAGGTAGTCCACACAGAAGGGGTCTCAGTCCCAGAAGGAACAATAGCAGACATTGAGGACAGTTACAAGTACCTTGGAATACCACAGGCAAATGGTAACCTCGAAGGGGCAACAAGGAAAATGGCAACAGCCAAATACCTCCAGCGAGTAAGGCAAGTCCTAAGAAGCCAGCTCAATGACAAGAACAAGTCCCGGGCAATAAACAGCTACGCCCTGCCAGTGATCAGATACCCTGCAGGAATAATAAGGTGGCTAAAGGAAGAGATACAGACCACAGATGTTAAGACAAGGAAGCTCCTCACCATGCATGGTGGGTTCCACCCCAAATCCAGCACACTGAGACTGTACGCAAGCCATAAGGAAGGAGGCCGAGGACTAGTGAGTGTGAAAGCCACTATCCGGGACGAAACTGCCAAGCTCCCTGAGTACATCAAGGACAAGGCCCAAACAGATGACGTACTCAGTGAATGCCTCAGACAATGGCAAGGTGAAGAGGTGCTGGAGGAGGAAGCATCATGGGAGGACAAGCCCCTATACGGGATGTACCATCGAAGCATAACTGAAGTGGCTGATCTCAAGAAGTCCTACCAGTGGCTAGAGAGAGCTGGCCTACAGGACAGCACAGAGGCACTCATCCTGGCTGCACAGGAGCAGGCTCTGAACACCAGAGCAATAGAGGCCCAGATATACCACACCAGACAAGACCCAAGGTGTAGGTTGTGCAAAGAAGCACCGGAAACAATCCCGCACATAACTGCAGGGTGTAAGATGCTGGCAGGGAAAGCATACATGGAACGCCATAACCAAGTAGCGGGCATACTCTACAGAAACATCTGTGTGGAGTATGGGCTGGAAACCCCAAGGTCAAAATGGGAAACACCTCCCAAGGTGGTGGAAAATGACAGAGCAAAACTCCTGTGGGACTTCCAGATACAGACAGACAAGATGGTGATGGCAAACTAACCAGACATCGTGGTGGTAGACAAAGGGCAGAGAAAAGCCGTGGTGGTGGATGTGGCAATACCAAGTGATGGTAACATCAGGCGAAAGGAACACGAGAAGCTTGAGAAATACCAAGGGCTTAGAGAGGAGCTGGAGAAGGCCTGGAAGGTGAAGGTGACAGTAGTGCCCGTGGTGATCGGAGCATTCGGGGCAGTAACCCCCAAACTGGAAGAGTGGCTGCAGCAGATCCCCGGAACAACCTCAGACATCTCAGTCCAGAAAAGTGCAGTGTTAGGAACAGCAAAGATACTGCGCAGAACCCTCAAGCTCCCTGGCCTCTAGTAGAGGACCCGAGCTTAGAAGGGACACCACCCACGGAGGGTGAGGAACAAGTTTTTTTAGTTTTTTATATATATATATATATATATATATATATATATATATATATATATATATATATACACACACACACACATATACATACGTCTTTTTTTTTTCCAGGTTTAGGTGTGAGTCCAGCAGCCTAACCACAGAGGTCCAGAACCGTTGAGTTGTTTTGACTCAGTTCAGCAGAAACGTGGTTTCTTCAGGATTTACACCAAAAACTGCCTCATAGATCAGAGATGGTGGATCTATGCTCCTATCCTCACCTACAGAATTGTGGGTAAGTTACTGAAACAATTGAAGGATAGAAGTGAGTAAAATGTGTTTTCTCTGCAGGATGACTGGACTCTCCCTTATAACAATGTGCTGATTTATCACGTTTGTAGTCAGCTTTCTATCACTACCACACACTTGGAAGAGAGTCACTGCTCCTCCACATTTGGAGGACACTGTTGAGGTGGTTCATCTGGTTGGGATGTCTCCTGGATGCTTACCTCAGGAGGTGTTTAAGGCATGACCAACCAGTCAGAACAAAGGCCTTGAGGTAGACCCAGGACACACTAGAGAGATCATGTCTCTTACCTGACCTGGAAAGACCTCAGTGTTGTCCTAGGAGACTGGGAGAAGGTGGGTGACCTGAACCTGGATAAGAGTATGTGTGTACGTGTCTATGCATATATAGATAAAAGAATGGAAGAATCCAAACGTATGTTGTCTGTGAACTCTATCAGACATTGTATAACATGGTAGGCATTGGATTGTCAAAAAGAAAAAAGAAATACACATCCCTATATTAGAAAATACAGGAAGCAAAGACTTTCTGCAAAGACAGAGAAGAATGATGATGATGATTAGTTGTTACCTAGACATCCTGCCTGGATGGAGATGTGAGGGGAATGGTTTCCAGTGAAGAAAGATGTGTCAACATCGATGCCAAAAATCAGCCCGGGTACTCCCAATTGGATGATACACCAGTCATGACCTTCAACAAAATATTACATATAAAATTTGAATGAAGTCACTATGAAACCAAAGACATTTTAACTCAAGCTTATAGACTGGTGATGTCATAAGACCTTAGACAGGGGACTGGTGTCTGTACTGGTCCCATTAGACCTTAGAAAGCAGACTGTTGTCTGTAATGGTCCCATTAGGCCTGAGACGGCAGAGGGTTGTTTGTACTGGTCCCATTAGACTTTAGACAGCAGACTGGTGTCTGTACTGGTCCCATTAGACCTTAGACATCAGACTGGTGTCTGTATTGGTCCCATTAGACCTTAGACAGGGGACTGGTGTCTGTACTGGTCCCATTAGACCTAAGACAGCAGACGGCTGTCTGTACTGGTCCCATTAGACCATAGACAGCAGACGGCTGTCTGTACTGGTCCCATTAGACCTCAGACAGTGTACTGGTGCCTTCTTCCTGCTTTCTTACAGTGTGGATGCTTCCTCTATTTGCTCTCTGCTTGCTTTACTTCTTTTATTGATTTTGATGCAGATTTGTCTTTTTTTCCCATGTGAGCCTACCTGCGATAGCTTCTGGACATTTACAGATCACTATGACTAGTGTTTTTAACAGTAACAAGATTCATTTTTATAGTTCTTTACATTTAGCTCTCCGTGTTTGTGGCCAACCACAGCCGAAGCCGGATTTACAGTCTGGTCCTGTTAGACCTCAGACATTGGTTAGTACCATAATTTGGTAAAAACCTTCATGACATATATATGCATTTTAATCTTGCAGCAGATTTTTCTTGAGGTGTATGCGTTTGTGTGACAGAGCGTGTGTCCTCCTCTGCAGACTGATCTAACATATTTTAACATTTAAATTCCTTATTCTGTCAATGACACTAAAATCACAGATTTGAAACATGAAAGTACAAAACTGCTAGAAAGACCAGACAGTAATGGGTGCAGTGTGTGTAGTGTGATGATGACTGCTGTGGTGTTTGTGTGATGAGTCTTAGTGGTAAATTGTTTTTCTGTAAAAAAGGACAGACATGCTTACTTAAAACAAATAGTCATAAAAAGAAAAGGACAAACATAAACAGAGAGAGAGAGAGGGCAAGAGAGAGGGAGAGAAAGTCTGTGTGTGTAAGATGCAGGTCCATAAGTATTTTTTATTATATTTTTGATTATATTTTGATTTTGATAGGCCGTGTGGGCTCCGTGCCTCCCTGTATACCCCGAAGACTCTGCATTGTGTTTTGTTGGTGTGGTTGTTGTCTGGAATGCACTGACGAGGCAAGAGTCAAACACACGGTGCTCAAAGGCGTGGCTCAGACCGCGCCATTTATTTGAAGTTGGTCAGCTGACAGCTCCACCAGCATTACCTTTCAAACCGCAAACAAACACGGATTAAGCATGCACTGCCCACAGTAAAAAAAAAAAACTCCTACTACGGTGTCCTGTAAGGGATAAATTATCATACAAACAATCATTCAGTCAATAAACTCTCCCAGCACCATAGCACCCCCTGTCTACTCATTTAACCACTGCCTTACATCCACCCCTTCTTTACTAGATGGCGTCCCAGTCATCGGACTACATAACATAGAACAAAGCAACACCCCACACACAGATCAAACCCCATACACCACTGGAAACGCTGCTCGTCAAACTAAGTCTTCCCGCTAGTCCGTTCTACTCACATGCAGCTGTCATGCTCACTCCAGCTCTCTGCCACACCAGCCACCCTCGTGTTATTTTCTGTTCGTTATATTTCTGTTCCCACAGTTCGTAGGTCATAGCAAAGTTTCTTGGGGGGGATGTCGATTTCTCGGTGCATTCCTCCTTGGACCGCTCGGTATTGGCTGCCAGTTATGTCCCCCAACCGTGGCTTGTTCCTCCACTTCCTCCACTTCCTCCTCATCCTCCGTCTGCTTTACTTCATAGCCCACTCTCGGTATTGCCCCTTCAGCGAGCTGTTCCATCATGTCCTTGACGTCCTTCCCCATCTCATCCACTACAGCCTTAGATTCAGGTTCCTCATTTAGCACCTCCTTACTGAATTCCATAGGGAAAAACATACATTGCGTTAGGAGGTTTTGGTGAACAACTCTTTCAGCCTCACCATCTTCTGATTTCACCACATACACCGGGATGTTGGGCTGTTTCTTTATCACAGTGTATGGCCTAGGCTCCCACTTATCTCCTAGTTTCTGCCGTCCATCCACATGGCACACTTTAACAAGAACTCTGTTGCCTGGCACAAAGACTTGGTTCTTTGCTTTCTGGTCATAGTTCAATTCAATTCAATTCAATTTTATTTATAGTGTCTATTACAACACAAGTTGTCTCTAGGCGCTTTCCAGAGACCCAGAACATGACCCCCAAGCAATTATTACATAAACAACTGCAGGTAAATACTTCCCCAGTGGAAGAAAAACCTTAACCCAAACAGTGGCAGGGAAAAACTCCCCTTTAAGAGGGAAGAAACCTTGAGCAGGACCTGACTCATGAGGGGGGACCCTCCTGACGAAGGCCAGCTGGGTAGAGCAAGAAGTAAGAAAGAATAGAGACACCGTCAAAGGTACAAGACAGGATAAAATAGTAACTATCATCAGTAGTCCAATTAGACTTCTGTGTCTATGGGTAATATGGATAGACATTTTAGATAATATTTTTTCTGTCGACCCTTGGCCTGGCGAGAGGTCTGATTAGCCCAAGTATATGCCTGTGACAGACAGTCATGCAGCGTCTGAACATACTCACTATATTCGCTTGGCTCATGCAACGTCTGAAACCTGAAGATCAGATCCACAGGGAGTCTGGGATGCCTGCCAAACATAAGTCGTGCACAATTGTAGGCATGTGTCATTGCATCCAGATGCTCATGCCACCTTGGTTTCAGGTGAGGTTCTAAAGTCCCAAGCATGTCCATGAGACTGTGGTTGAATCTCTCTGTAACACCGTTGTTCTTGGGGTGGTAGGGGGCTGTGTGAGTTTTGATGATGCCTGTACACTTACACACCTCCTTCACCACAGCACTTTCAAAATTGCATCCTTCATCTGTCTGCAATTTAGCCAGGAACCCAAACTAACAGAAGAAATTTCTCCACAGCACTCTGGCCACCGTGGTAGCCTTTTGATCTTTGGTGGGGTATACCTGTGCGTAGCGTGAGAAGTGGTCTATGACAATAAGGACATTTTCTATGCCACCCCTCAACTTTTCCAGTACCAGAAAATCCACACAAATAAGCACTACTGTAAATGCTGACTAGGGGGACCCTGGCTCCTGCTGTTGGTGTCTTTTGAAGACAGCATCTCTCACACTTTTCACACCAAGCCTTAATTTCTTGAAACATCTGTGGCCAATGTGTTCCTTACCATCTGCACTGTTCTCTCCAGACTTAGATGTCCCGAGTCATCGTGAAGCGCCGTCTTAACAGATTCGCGAAGCTTCTCAGGCAACACTAGTTGCTTCACCATTCCCCTTTGTTGGTCCAGGATGCGACGGTACATTATACCATCTCTTATCACCAACCTCTTCCACTCTTTTAAAAGAAGGCACACCTGACCGCCAGCACTGATCCTCTCTCTGCGGCACGGTTTCTGGTTCCGGCTTTTATAGTGCAAAACAGGACCAATAACTGGGTCTTTCTTCTGCCCCGCACGCATTTCCTGTTTTGTCATGGCGGGCAAGGACGCCATACCCACATCTCTGTATTCCTCAGTCAGTTCAAGGGATTTCGGGGCAGGTTTCTCAGGGTCTGCGTACTCTGACCTGTGAGGTCACCTGCGTCTTGCGTGGGTTCGTCCATGATCGGGCCAGGCTCTCCAATTCTCACTTGGTGGGGGCATGTTTGTAGCACTTGAGTGACATCCTGGTGAGTCAGACGAGAGAGAGTATCCGCATTGGTGTTGTGCTGTCCCTGCCGATATTGAACATCAAAGTCGAAAGCCGCCAGCCAAGACACCCACCGCTGGCCCGTCGCGTCCAGTTTTGCACTGGACATGACATATTTCAGAGGGTTATTATCAGTCTGGACCGTAAATCTATGTCCATACAGGTGGTCATAGAATTTGTCTGTGATGGCCCATTTTAGCACCAGGAACTCCAGCTTAAGGCCACACTCCTGGAGCCTACTGAACACCAACTACAGCCTTTCCAGATGTTCTTCAAATGTTCTGGAGAATATGATGAGGTTATCAAGATAAATCCGGAGATGAGTAAAATTCAAATCTCCAAAGCAACAGGTCATCAGCCTCTGGAAAGTGGAAGGCGGATTCTGCAATCCGAATGGCAGCTTGGCCATTCAAACAGCCCCATAGGAGTGCTAAATGTTGTCTTGTGTTTATCTTGCTCTGCCACTTCCACCTGCCAATAACCTGATGTGAGATCAAGCGTGGAATAGAACTTTGCCTGTCCCAGAGCTTCCTCTATTCTAGGCAATGGAAACGCATATCTTGTGCTGCATGAATTTAATTTCCGGTAATCAACACACAATCTCAATGAACCATCTTTCTTGGTCACCACCACCACCGGAGAGGCATACGGGCTCTTACTCGGCCTGATGACTCATGTCTCCTCCATTTCGACCAACAATTTCCTCACATCTTGCCACTGTGATGGGGGAATTTTATGATAGGGAAGTCGAAAAGGCTTAGGATCCACCAGGGGGATATCATGTTGCACAGTTTTTGTATGACCATAGTCCAGAGGATGCTGGGAGAACACACTCACATTCCTCTCCACCAACTCTCTGAGGAGGGCACGCTGGTCCTCGTTCTCAACAGCTGCTTCACTTAAAGTCCACTGCACAGCCTAGCACCACCTGGTCCAGACAAAGGCATGCTTCTTTGCACCACTCCTCACAATTACTTTCTAAAAAATCTACAACACTGGCCACCAGGAACCCGTTGACCAGATGCATGTACGATTTAATAGTAATGGGATATGGGGATAGGTTCATCACTCTGACAGGGACCGATCCTCTCTGTACATCTGCAAGCATGTTGGCAACCAGAAGGTCTTGGGGAAGTATAGAGGGGTGGCCACCAATTTCCAACAGAGAAGTATACCACTCTGAATGGCTCTCTTGGACCTAGTGCAGGAACTGTTGGCCATAGGTTGCTCTGATGTGACTTTGAGGGGGTTGGGGGGTAATTCTTGTTTCAAGGTTGGTCAGTCTAGTCATCTGCTCCTCCTGATAGAGAACTAGCTTCTTTATCATCTCTGTTAAGTCTGACCACTCTGGTGCTGGATCAGCCTCCCCTTTTGTCAGTTTCGGACTACAGTCAGCTGCCACCTGAACCTGAGTGTAGGTCCTTTTTGATTTGTATACAGACTGGAATCTTTTTGTTTCCGTTGTCAGATCTCTGAGCTCCGCTTGCAACTCCCGGAACCTCAAAAGCCTGGGTTGCATTGGAGCAATTCTTATGTACACATCCTCATCATTTAGTCCCCTCAGAAACTGCCTAGTGAGTTTACTGTCACGATCTCGAAATGGCTTGCCGCCCCTTTGACTTTCCTCCACAGCTTGCAGAGTTGCCTCCAGAGACATTGCATAGGAGCCAGCAGACTCCCCTGACCTCTGGCTACATTCATAAAAGTCGGCCAGTGGGTCCAGAGACCCTTGTGTGTCGCCATACTCTGCTCTCAGTTCTTCCAGCGCTTTTTCTGGGGTTTGGGCATAGGAAGGAAGATTCAGAATCAACTTTCAGGCTTCACCCCCAAGATGGCGTACCACCGTGGAGAAGCACAGATGAAGGGGGAGCTCTATCGCTTCCAGGAGATATTGCATGTCCCGAATCCAGTCCTCTACAAGCATCCTGGTATCGACATTGCCGGTGAAGACTGGGACGTTCTTCACTTGATGAGTTTGCAAGAAACCAGCAAAGGTGGCGGGAGGGAACTTAATGGCGCTGTGGCCAATACTGGGTTATATAGCTGTGTAGGCATCTGAGCGGACGGTGAGGGCATGTGGATAGGCTGAGAGACAGCATCAAGAGATACAATCACTTGGGGGACACCAGCCAGGTGCGGTTGAACTGAAGTTTGGATCTGGGGGGAGACTACATTGGTAGGGTCAATTTCAGGAGCCGCATTCACAGCAGTGGGCATAGGTACCATGGGGCCCTGGGCACTGTTGGCCAACAAATGCCGGGGAACTTGCAGGTAGTAACCGATTGCTTGCGCCATATGAAACTGGGGGATTTGTCCCAACTCCGACCCTTGAAAGATTAGTTCAGCTCTAGAGGCTTCATCAGTTGCACTCTTCAGGTTTGGCATTGGAGCCCTTGACATAGGAGCTTGAGGATCCAGGGGGTAGTCACCATAACTCGCGGGTCCCAGGGGTCTGGCCTGCCCAGCTTGTGTTGGCACCGGGTTCCTAATGGGCTGCTGCACAGCTTGAGGAGCTGAGAAACTCAAACATGGGGAGTTCTGGGGTAGGGAAGAGGCTGTAATTCCATGCATACTGAACTGGGGCACAGGGTGTGTTGCACTTACAGTCACAGGGGAGGTTATTGGGGACACATGAGCTGAAACTGCACCACAATCTGTATAGGGTGACAAAATGGGGGTGGGTGGAGTGTACTGAGTACATGGTCCGAGTCCTGCGTCCTGCAGAACTGGGGTTTGATACTGCACCGGCTGGGAGCTGGGTGTTTAGCTTTGATCTCACCGAAGGCTGTTGGTAGCCGATGCTAGCCGCTGCACCTTCACACAGGGGGATGAGTGTCATCATTGGAGAGCAGTCACTGTGGCTTATTACCAGCTCCGGAATGATTAAGGGGTCTGGTATTGCTGCCGGAAGGCCCTCCTCCATGACGTCGTTAGAGAGTCTAACAACAGCTTCGCTGTTTCGGTCTTAAAACACCACGCATCTGGGTCACAGCACCAAAGATGTAACCCAGGTCGTGAGGGCTCTGTGCCTCCCTGTACACTCCGAAGACTCTGCATTGTGTTTTGTTGGTGTGGTTGTTTGTCCGGAATGCACTGACGAGGCAAGAGTCAAACACACGGTGCTCAAGGGCGTGGCTCAGACCGCACCATTTATTTGAAGTTGGTCAGCCGACAGCTCCACAGGCATTACCTTCTAAACCGCATACAAACACTGATTAAGCGTGCGCTGCCTACAGTAAAACAAACTCCTACTACAGTGTCCTGTAAGGGATAAATTAGCAAACAAGCATCCAGTCAATAAACTCTCCCAGCACTATAGCACCCCCTGTCTACTCATTTAACCACTGCCTTACACATGTATGAACCTACATCCAAATATAAACATGAAATCATGCACTTATATACAACTGCATTAACACATGCATATATACTTACATATACTATACACATATACATATTTACACCGAGGGAGACGTACACATAGAGATCTACAGTATCAATAATCATAAGGCCAATAATATTAACAATCCATCAGCCATCGCCACAACTCGGCAGGGACGCCAGCCCAAGAGGCATCTACAGCCACTGGGCCACCACCCCACCAACAGGAGGCCCTGGCGAGAACTTAAGGGCCAAGGGCTATGAATATATTATATTTATATATATGAATGCATATATATTAATGGTACAAACCATTAATATATATGCAGACAGTATTTAAAAAAAAAAGACCCTAGATGGTGGACTGGTGTCTGTACTGCTTCTGTTAGTCCTCAGACTGTGGATTAGTGTCTGGACAGGTCACAGTAGACCTCACACAATGGACAGGTTTTAATACAGGTTCTGTTGAACCTCAGATGGTAGATTGGTATCTGTACTGGTTCTATTAGGCTTCATTACGTGGACTTGCATCAATACTGGTGCCAGTAGACATCAGATGGTGTAGTGTGGCTATAGTAATCCTGTTTGGTCTCAGATGGTGGTATGGTTTCTGTACTCGTCCCGTTAGATCTCAGACAGTGGATTGGTGTCTGTGATGGTCCTTTTTTTAAGAGTCTTAAACATTTTATTAAAGGAACCAAATTATGGTTTAAGTCAGATTTATCTTTTAGATTCCTTTCTAATGTGATTGAGGATTCTTCCTTAAACATCAGGGGTGGTCCTGGTGTTCAACAGGGTTCTGGAATGTGACTGTTATTTTTTTTCCCTCCGATCATGATTCTTTAACTTAGTTATAATTTGATCTTCTATGCTCAACTTTAGTTTTGCAGGTATTTTTGTGTATTTCTTTGTGGAGGAGAGTTTGTTTCTTCTTATTGTCACAACTGGTTTCCTATTACATTTTCCACCCAAACCTGTAGACTTTAGTTTTGATATCATCACTGTTAGACTTGAAATGCTAGAGTTACAGGACAGTTTTAATTATTTTTAGACACTAACCAGGTATTCTCTTTCTCCTTGTCTCCCATCCATCCATCCATTTTCCAAACTCTGTGAAGGCCGAGACGATGAACTCAGGTGGTTCTTTCTGGATAAAAACAAAATATTCTGTGATTAAACATCCTTCTAATCCTGGACTCAGGTTTTTCAGACATCTTTTGGTGACCCACAGCTATCTATCAAAAGACCACACTCCAAATTATGCATTCATTTGAGTAGGAGTACAACTGTTTTTTTGTATCAGAGTTTACATAATTTCATTTCTGGTGTAAAGTTGGACCTATCCCTAACCCCTCACAAACACAGCGGCACGGTGGTCAGCACTGTTGCTTCACACCTTGAAAGTTGCTGGTTCGAGAACCAGCAGGAGTATTTCTGTGCATGGTTTCCATGTTTTCCTTTGTGTGAGTTTTCTTTAGGTACTCTAGCTTCCTCTCACAGTCCAAAAATATGCATGAAATTAATTAAATTTCATGGAATGGTGACCCGCCCAGGTTTACCACTGCAGAGTTGGTATAGACTCCAGAAAATTCTGAATAGGAATAATCAAGCATAGATGACTGATGGTTAGATTTTAAGATAAAAGTCAGTACTTAGTTACTTTGGGGGCTATCCCATATCATGTTGGTCAATAGAGGAACTCCAACTTTCTATCTCCTGAGATGCCTTAACCATGACGTGACTTCCAAGGGTTTTATTTTTAGTAAAATATAAACCGGAACTTCAATTATAGTTTTTAAGTAAGTGACAAATTTTCATGCGAGCAACATGCCGTAATGCTGCCGTCTTTCTAAATATTTGCATGTAAGCTAGAATAACCGGGGCATCTTTGCTCTTAAAACAGTTGTTTACATGCAGATGTTTTGACATGTTTATTGACTTTCTGTGGGTCAAATTAATTCATAGAAGATATAACAGTGGTTGGCTGTTCTTCTTTAGGTAGATGCTGTACAAACAGGAAGACTTTTGAGGCCTCACAGATGTGTCTCAGATATTCAGACTGACTAATTCCTGGGTCATTCTAAGAAAGGGACCTTAATGTCTTCATGTTCTAGGACAGAGGTGCTGTAGTGATGACCTGCAACCTGCCAGCCAGTGAGTGGTAGTCCAGTGAAAATGTCATATACACATGTTAGTGCCCCCATTCTTTAGTTCTAAAATCATCTGTCAGATCTGTTTTTATCATAAAACAAGGACTCTGAATGTGTCACCTCAAAATATGTCAATAAGATCAGAATTTTACCTTCAGCAAGTTTTTAGCTGAAGCAAACCACTCGTCTGTAGCAAAAATAACCTGGAAAAATGACAGGAGGAAGAATAAGTCATTAGAGGCATTTTAATGAATGAAAACCTGAAACAGCTGTGTTGTGAAATTAGTTCAAATTAATACAGCTTATCCAGAATTAACAAACTGGTGAACATTAGACCACACCTGACCTGACCACATCAGACAACATTTTTCTCTTTGGGAAAATAATCCTGAGATATTTAAACCATTGTGGACAGATCTTTTGATATATAGATTGGCTATACTGTAGGACCTAGAGCAGGGATGTCAAAGTCAAATACACAGTGGGCCAAAAAAACAAATTGGTTATAAGCCGAGGGCCGGACTGATTCAATGTTTATTAAAACATATTGAAATGATTGCACGTAGCATATTGAACCAAGACCTAACACAGTGTATTATTTAATGATTAAATGAATAATCGGGAAAACATTTTTTGCCATTTACCTCAGTGAACATGTACTCTGCCTCCCACCGAGCTTGAAACCCCTGTTCTCAGCATCCACCTTCTGTTTAGCCATGTTTTGGGGAGGAGGTAGCTGAAAGTTGACATCTGCTCTGACTGCTAATGAATGATGAAGCCGAAGTCCGCTTGCTGCGCTGCAGTGAGTTCACGGGTTACCGTTGCATTGTGGGAAATGTAGTATTGGTGCATGCAAAACACCAGCGGGCGGCTACGGCCTGCGGGCCGGTTCTAATACTAATCAAATATCATCCCGGGGGCCATAGATAATTCATTCGCGGGCTGGATTCGGCCCGCGGGCCTTGACTTTGACATATGTGACCTAGAGGATTGCTCTTGGGGTGCCTGCCTATTTTTGACCTTTGTGAGATGAGTTGTCCTTGTTCACTCCAGCTTGAGTGTGAGTGTGAGTGTGAGCGTGCACAGTTGTTTGTCTCTGTATGTGACCTGTACAGAGTGTACCCCTGTCTCTCGCCTGTAATGAGTCGGGAGTTTGGTACTCCAGAATGGTCAGTATGGTATTGCAGATCAGTACCATCCTGCTGTTGGCTGATGAGACGGGCTTCCTTTGAAAGCGAGATGGGCTCTCGCAAAGACATGAACAATGAAAGAATTGTGAAATATATTCCTTCTGGCTTGCATACACATACTTTTGCCACTGATGGTGGGCCGATATAAAGAGCATTTAAAAGGTGGCAGCAGAGAACATTGGGGTCCTCATTGTTGGTCCGATACAAGTCTGCCTTGATCGTGCTGAGAGTGGATGCATCTGCATCCGGCTCTGGTGAGCACGTTTGAAGGAACTAACTGGGGGTTTATATTGCTTTATGTTTTCTAACTATATATAGATTACCTTTTAGATTTCTCTTCATCAGGATAACCTGAGGTTAATTTGTCTAGAGTGTGTACAAAATTCTTTATTAAAAGAAGAAAAAGAGGGAATGACCAAGAGTGGACATGCTTTTTGTTAATTGTAATGATCTGATGTTTTTGTAGTACAGCTGTGTTCCTGCCTTGGTAGGGTTTTGATGTTTTTTTTTACACGCAGGATGTTTAACATTTGGGACTGCTCATCCTCACACAAGCACGCCTACTAACTGTTACCTGATACGGGGTCCAGTTGTGGGAAGGTGAGCTGATTTTTGGACTCCACATGAGTACTGATTAGTTGCATGTATTCTTTGATGGGGTGAAGCTTAAGCCCACATTGTAGTGGAGAACATAGTGACGTGCAGTTTCTGTGCAGCTAGACCATCTGACTGGGTCATTGTTGGAGGCTTGTGGCAAACACCTCTGAGGTTTTAAAGTTCTGTCCAGGTGCTCCTCTTCATTGTTGTCGGCCATGATGATCTCACTTCCAATCCCGTCTGAGTGGATGCTGCAAGACTGAGTGGGGAAGGTAGGATTCTTCTGAGGATCTCAAGGTGTTGGGGACAGGGGCTGATTGAGTGTGCTCACCCTCTGAGCCAACGTCCTGCCCGCTTTGGGGTCAGGAATTCCTCAGGAATTAACAGCCTCCTCTGCTCTTTCCTGTCATCTTTGCTTCACCTGTGGAAGATTTTTTACATTTTTTATCATCTGCCTCTGATTTACTGGCCACTGATGACCATGTTTTGAAGGAGGTGCAGGCGTATTTTGGATTGTGTGCTATTTTTTTCTCTTTTTCTCCACTTGGACAATTTTTGGGAGCTTTTTCTCTGTGCTCTCTTGATCCGCACCAGGATGGACAATTACCGCTCCGATGGCTGCGGCTGGGCCAGGGAGGGATTGGTCGTCGGGTGGGGGAGTTGGTGGTGGTGGGGGGGGGGTCGGGGCATTGCTATTCTCGACATTGAGTGTTGGCGCTGGGCTAGATGGGGGGGGGGGGGGGGGGTTTGTCGGCTCACGGGTGTGGCGCGGGGGTGGGAATTGGGTTGGCCGCCACCGTCGTGGCTCCCTGGTCAGTGCGGCCCGGTGCGGCTCTGGCCGGGGGCCTCGCTGGGGCCGGCCATGGTGTCCGACCTGCGGCTTGGGGCATGTGTCGGCCCTCACGGGACACTGGTGGGGGGGGGGGGTTGTCCTGATGGTGGGGCGTGGCTGGTGGCCTGGCTCGCTGTGGCTGCCTGGGGCTCGCAGGCGGTGCGCGTTTAGGCCCGGTATACCTGCCTTCCCCACCACCCCCTCTCTCATATTTGCAAAGAAAATATATTTAATAAAAATTTTAATTAAAAAAAACAAAACACACACACACACACACACACATGACAAGGAGAACTGGGGCCTGTGGGGGGCGTCCACCCTGCAAATGCCAGCTTCTGTTTTTAAATGCACCAAAACTATATATAGGAGAATATGTATACAAACACCCATACACAATGAGAGTACTGGGATGTGTAGGGAGCGCCCACCATACATGTACCAGCTGCTCTTTTTAATGTACCCAAACACATTAACAAAGTAACGGAGGGAGGAAGAAAGGGAAAAAAAATGTGTATATATGTATAAACATATATGTAAACAAAACACAATAAAAAATAAATAAATAAATAAAAATAAAAAAAGGTGGGAAAATAAAAATTTGAGAGAACAAGGGTCCAGGTGGGGTGGGTGGGTTTTAGGAGGAGCTAACGAGGGAGCATGTGCTGCCCTGGCAGATCGCGGTGTTCCTGTTGGCCTGGCCTGCGCCCTTACTGTCTGGATCTTGTCCTGCGGGGGGGGATGTCTGGGTCACGGTAGGGCTGGGATTACTCCTTAGCTGCGACGCCTGGTATCGGGGCCGGCCGCTGGGGGGGCCCCCTGGTTGGGAGTGGTGTGGTGGCAGGTTGCCGTCCGGGTGTGCCGGGATGTGTTGGCGGGCACCTTTTCCCCGGCTGTGCGCGGCCTCTGGGCATCAACTATGTTCTCCCCCTGTTCCTGTTCCTCCGCCTTGGCTCTGTATGTTAGCGACTGCGGGTGGTGGCTGTCCCGGCTGTCCCCGGGGCTGCTTGCTCTGCCCGTGTTTTCTCTATCCGACTTCTCTCCCATCTCACCGCCTAGCCCCCTCCCCCTTCCTTTACCGGCACTGGCGGATAGATATATATATATATATATATATATATATATATATATATATTATATATATATATATATATATATATATATATATATATATATCTCAACTGCTGGAGCACTTCAGAGAGGAGTAATAAACACACTGGCTCAATCAGACAGGTACTGTTGTGTTTCCTCCACCTGATGGCATTATTATTAAATAGAACATATCTAAACATCTGAGTCAGCTTCGAATCCTTGAACCTACAGACTCCCGGCATACCCTCCTGGAATCTAAATCAGTATGTAGACAACTTCCTCTAGTTGAGCTCATGCAAAATTTAGATTATCTTCTTTCTAGAAACTCCCTTTGCTAGAACGTCAAACTTAGGTTTTTGTTTTTCTGTGGTGCTCAAATTACTGTGCAAACTGAAACTTATTTCTGCATCGAGATGCCTGATGTATGTTTTGACCACACTTGCATACAACTGTTGTGTTAAATCTGCTAAACTTGGATCATCTCTCATGTCTTTATTCATGCAGCATGTATAAGGAAAATAGAATAGGGCCCTTATTGGATTCTTGTAGCACACCAGAGATGTATGTTTGATGTATGTTTTGACCTACTTGTATGCAACTGTCGTATTAAATCTGCTAAACTGGGATCATCTGTCATGCCTTTATTCATGATAATTTAATGAGCTCAGTTTCAGTCCAGATAGTCACCTAATAGTTAAAACATATTATACAGAGGTGTTGATATGGTTTGACCATCGCAACATTTTGGTGACCATGAATGGACATTACCTGTGCAATCCTTCTCCCCACAGAACGGACATCCTAGGTAGGGGTAGTGCACTACTGGTGTTCTTTAGACCCCTGCTGATTTCTGGGTGAGACTGTTTGATTTATTTATTTTTTAACTATTTCACGGTTGAGTTGAAGGGCAGAAGGTTGAGTAGATTTAATGACTGTTTAAAGAGCTCTGTGGATTGTTGTTAGTTTTGGGGGTTTTGTGCACTTAGTGTTTAGATTGCTGGAAGATTTTCTTTGTGTGTGTTTTATTTTAACATTTGTTTGAACTTTCTTCCTGACACAGTGGGGACTGGGGGAATTTCCGTTATGTTTGATCAGTACAAATTAATTCTTGGAAATCCACGCTTGAAGGACTTACGGTTTCTGTCGTCCATCAGTTGCTCTGGTGGAAGAGCGGTTTTGGATAACTGCTAGAACCAGTTGGGGACTGGTCAGGCTTTAACAAGGTTGTGTCTGAAACGAACCTGGGCTAATAGCAACGGCTATTTTCTTATGTCCATGACATAAGATACCTGGTTAGTTGGTAAATGGGCAAGACTAAATTTAGAGAACCACAATTTTCATAACTGTGGGAAACTACTGTTTTAGATTCTAGTAGAGGAAAAAGAACTATCTATGTCTTATAAACATTAAAATAAAGTTAATTTGAATTCTTTAACGTGAGCTGAATTACATTAGAATACTGTCTTTTACTGGCCCCTTTGTCATCTAGGGGCAAGACGAATGGCTTCTCATGGCAGCAACGTTTTCCTCTGTGGTGTAGTAGGTGATTTTATACTATGCTGCTCATGCAGGGTAATACAATATAATGCATTAATCTGAATATTAATGATTAGCTTTTACAGTTGTAAAAAAAAAAAAAAGTGTGGAGTTGTAATGTAAATATTAGTTTTAGCCATCTGTGACCTTTCTTATGATACAGTTTGTGCAGACTCATATTTGGTCTTTAAATTTCCCCGCTCTGCTAACACACATACATTCACAGAATTTTTATTATAATTATTTGGTGTTTAGTCTTCATTATTCTGGGGTGTTCAAATTACTGTGCAAACAGAAACGCTATCATTTCTGCACTGAGATGCCTGACCTACTTGCATGCAACTGTTGTATTAAATCTAAACTTGGATCATCTCTCATATCTTTATTCATGATAATTTAATGAACTTAGTCTTAGTCCAGATAGTCACCTAGTGGTTAAAACATATTACAAAGAGGTGTTATTAAGTTTGGCGCCCACAAAGTGACCTCGTTTGTGCGATCTTTCTCATCACGGAGTGGACATCCATACATTTTTCCACAACACAGGACACATGACCACATCTAGACAACAGCTCTAGCCAGGTCACATGACATAGCATACAAAATGACGCTCTATCCAAGACCCATAACCAGGCCAACAGATCACTATACCAGTCAGAAAGCATCACTATGTCTATAGACAAATACTTATGTCAGGACCCATTATCACATATACAAATGAAATCCTCTAGCCAGGGAATATGACTGTATTTAAAATTACAGCTCTAGCCAGGCCCATTGACAATGTCCACAGTCGACTGCTATACCATTAACATAATCTATGTATACGAATAGTGTGCCTCCTCAACCTTAGCTGAGACCAGAGCAGCAGGAGGATGACGACTGAGTCCATGCCAATTTAAAGCAGACAATAAATGGTGAAATGACTCACTTTCCCTCCAACTGTTTCACAGACCAAATCGTTGAACTGCAGGAAGTCAGGTTCTGCTGCCATCTGTTTTGTCGTCCCCCTCTGGGCCATGTTGAGGTCTTTCTGAGTCTTAGAAAGACTCAGAAAGACTCAGCCGCAAAACTAGTTATCGGGAAATATTTGTCTGACTGAAAAGGAAACATTACTGCGGCTTCAAGAGATCAAAGTTCAGCAGCTGTTTGTTCAGACAAGCTGATGCCAAATACACACACACACACACACACACACACACACACATGCACACACAGTAATCACATTTGATCTGACAGAAACAGATCTCACCCCATTCTGATTAGTAGTTTGCATCTCGACTGTTGCTATCACTTAGCTACATGGGGTGGTGGTTCCGATATAAGATCTTTACCAACTGTCAGTTGACGTTTTTAGATTAGACCCCGTTATTATCCCTGGATAGAGTGTGTATGTTAAATATGTCCTGGGCAATGCAAAGCAAGGTGTGTTATTGCCTACTTGTTCCCTGAAGCTGAGTTGAGGGGAGGGAAGAAAACTCGGGAGGCGTTATCAAGTTAGGGTTATGGGTTAGGTTAGTTGTGAATGGCCTTCCTGAGGAAAACCGATACGCTACTCCCTCCACTGCTCGTTAGCATCCAAGAGATTGGAGTAGGTAGTGTGGCACTCTCACTCGAGATCCATATCGAGACCCGTGTTTACAAAAGCAGTTGATTGTTTGTGTATATGTTGCCTTGGAGGGAAAGGCCCTTCCGAGGCTTTATGTTTTTGAATGTGCTGAAGTGGGATATGTAGATGTTCTTGCGTGCAGTTGGATCCTTAGAGGTTCATTTTACTTGTTTAAGGTTTGTGTGTGTAAGCTGAGAGGTCCTGAGAGTACAGGTAGATGAAGTAGAGTGGAGTTTATAGGTGGGGGTGGAGGGGGGGTAGTAGTAGATAGAGTAGCAAAATGAAGCTTTTGTCAGTGGCGTAGTGTGTGTGTAGTTGGCGTGTTTTAGTGTTGTTGCATGGGTGCTGGTGCAGTTGTGCAGGCACAATAGCACTTAGTCTGTGGTGTATGGTGCAGTGCTATGGAGGGAGAGGCCTTCCTCCGGAGCTTTTGTCGTGAAATGTGCTGTGTGTGGTGTAGGGTGCAGTCGGCTCATAAAGAGTCCATTTTTTTTGTGTGTGTGTATCGTGAGCCGTTGAGGGTTGGAGTTGGGGTGAGGAAGGGTGAACGGTTAAGGTTAGAGAAGGGGGGGTGTCGGTTGAGGTAGAAAAGGGGAGAGGGTTAGGGTTAGGAAAGTATGAATGAACCGGCTCCCCTTCCGGGGAAACCGGAGATGCACTCTCCTCCACTGCCTTTCACATCTGAGCCTCCGGCCTGCCTTGGCTTCCTTTTATAGGTGGGTATGTGTCATGTGACCTTCCTCTTTCCCTTACATTCCGTAAATTAGTACTTTATTTAGTTTTTAACTTGTCCTTGGATTTTTCCCTTGGTTTGGGTAAGGGTTAGGGTTAGGAGCCCTACCCCATCTGGAAGGGGGAACACGCCCCCCTCCCCCAGCCGGAGACGGGAAATGCACGGTCCTTCCCCTGGTGTGCCCAATCCGGTGGCCTCCGGTCGCTCCGGGCAGGGTTATTGTGTCTCCTCCCGTAGTGCACTGTGGTCCAACCATCCTCATCATCATTAAACATCGTGTTGTGTGAAATGTCTGTTATTGTGGTAATGTCTGTGTCTGTAATCCGAATGTGTCCGGGTAATGCGGTTTTTGCGAAAAATATACAAAAACGATTTAAAATAAAAGTTTTAAATGAATCAGATAATAAAATGAATGAAATGGATTGTTTTTTTAAAGAAAGAAAAAAAAGTAAAAGAAAATCCTGCTTTTATAAAAAAAATTAAACAAAATAAATTTGTTCTTTGAAAAGGAGAAACAGAATGGCCAAAATGTAAAACAAAGTGTGCCCAGGCGACGTTTCGACCCGTGTGGGTCTTCTTCAGGCCAGGCACACTAAAAGAAAAAAGGCTGAATGGCTCTGCTGTTCACCAAATAGGTCTGCACTCTCTGAAGACTGAAGCAAGAAAGGGTTAGGGTTAGGGTTAGGATTAGAAAAGTAAACCTGCCTTCTATGAGAGAAGGCAGGAGGAGCACGGGCCATCCATCCGGACCTGTCCCAGTCCCGTTGGAATTGGGGCGCCCTCCGGCGTCCCCTGCGTCCCTGGACCACTGTCCAGTCACACATCACTGGGTGTATCAGAAACAATAAACAATTTTTAAAAAAATATTATTTTTTTCAAAAACAAAATTAAAATGAGTTTTTTATAAAAATACCAATTTGTAATAAAGAACTAAGGAAGGTGTGCTTAAAAGGAATAAAAGAAAAAAAGAAAAAGGTTGGACGACGTTTCGACCTGATATGGTCTTCCTCAGGTGCAAAAGATTAAAAAAATCAAAGAAGAAAGTAACAAAACCAAGCACACAAATAAGCACTGCGTGAGAAGGCTCTGAGATGTTCACCCGTCAAGTGCCAGCAGTGAACTGAAGGCTGCAAGTGAATGTTCCCCTTTTATACCCTTGTATGTTAAGTTATGTTTTAACCATTCGTCTTTTTTATTTTTCAATCGCCTTTTGCAATTTTGTTTTAACTTCCATGTAAATGAATTGTATACGTTTTAAACCCTCCAAAATTATATCCCATGAATTATAAGCCCCATTTTAATGAATTTTAATATCAATTATATCGTTTTTAATTGTAATTAAACCCTGTATACTATTTCTTATATATTTATAAATATTTATATATATTTATACTTTTAATGTATTTTATTCATTAACCATGATGTATTTGTTTTTAAAGATTTTAATTATTAAATATGAATCATAATTATTATAAGAGCCAGGGGTTGGGGTTGGGGTTAGGGTTGGGGGTTAGGGTTAGGATTAGGATTAAGGTTAGGGTAGGGTTAGGGGTTAGGATAAGGGGTGATAACCAGAATTACGGATCCGCGGAACTCCAATAAACAGATGAAAATATAGAGACATGGGACCTTGACCACCCCCCCCATTTGTGACCACCCCGAGTTGATTGGGAGCACTTTGAAGTGGGTTGGACATTTCGTTCCGGAGTAATTGCCAATTGAAATCGTGCTCATTTGCAAGTTTGTAGGATGTATCGTTGAAGACTTATAGTCAACAATCCTCTCAGCCAATCAGAATCGAGCGTCACACGGCGATTGAAAATATCCTTCAGAAGAAGTATTTGGCTTGGAAGTGGAAAAATACATTCGCAGATTCCAATTTGGAAGTTGGAACTCATTGACAGATACAAATTTGGGAATCCACTGACAGATACAAATTTGGGAATCCACTGACAGATGCAAATTTGGAATCCACTGACAGATGCAAATTTGGAATCCACTGACAGATGCAAATTTGGAATCCACTGACAGATGCAAATTTGGAATCCACTGACAGATGCAAATTTGGAATCCACTGACAGATGCAAAGTTGGAATCCACTGACAGATGCAAAGTTGGAATCCACTGACAGATGCAAAGTTGGAATCCACTGACAGATGCAAAGTTGGAATCCACTGACAGATGCAAAGTTGGAATCCACTGACAGATGCAAAGTTGGAATCCACTGACAGATGCAAAGTTGGAATCCACTGACAGATGCAAAGTTGGAATCCACTGACAGATACAAATTTGGAAGTTGGAATTCATTGACAGATACAAATTTGGAATCCACTGACAGATACGAATTTGGAAGTTGGAATTCATTGACAGATACAAATTTGGAATCCACTGACAGATACGAATTTGGAAGTTGGAATTCATTGACAGATACAAATTTGGAATCCACTGACAGATACGAATTTGGAAGTTGGAATTCATTGACAGATACAAATTTGGAATCCACTGACAGATACGAATTTGGAAGTTGGAATTCATTGACAGATACAAATTTGGAATCCACTGACAGATACGAATTTGGAAGTTGGAATTCATTGACAGATACAAATTTGGAATCCACTGACAGATACAAATTTGGAATCCACTGACAGATACGAATTTGGAAGTTGGAATTCATTGACAGATACAAATTTGGAATCCACTGACAGATACAAATTTGGAAGTTGGAATTCATTGAGAGATACAAATTTGGAATCCAATGACAGATACAAATTTGGAATCCACTGACACATACAAATTTGGAAGTTGGAATTCATTGACAGATACAAATTTGGAATCCACTGACAGATACAAATTTGGAAGTTGGAATTCATTGACAGATACAAATTTGGAATCCAATGACAGATGCAAATTTGGAATCCACTGACAGATACAAATTTGGAAGTTGGAATTCATTGACAGATACAAATTTGGAATCCACTGACAGATACAAATTTGGAAGTTGGAATTAATTGACAGATACAAATTTGGAATCCAATGACAGATACAAATTTGGAATCCACTGACAGATACAAATTTGGAAGTTGGAATTCATTGACAGATACAAATTTGGAATTCATTGACGGATACAAATTTGGAATCCACTGACAGATACAAATTTGGAATCCACTGACAGATACAAATTTGGAATCCACTGACAGATACAAATTTGGAATCCACTGACAGATACAAATTTGGAATCCACTGACAGATACAAATTTGGAATCCAATGACAGATACAAATTTGGAAGTTGGATTTCATTGACAGATACAAATTTGGAATCCAATGACATACAAATTTGGAAGTTGGATTTCGTTGACAGATACAAATTTGGAATCCAATGACAGATACAAATTTGGAAGTTGGAATCCAATGACAGATACAAATTTGGAATACACTGAATGATACAAATTTGGAAGTTGGAATTCATTGATAGATACAAATCTGGAATCCATTGGGGAGGTGTGTGTGTGTGAGTGTGTGTGTCTGTGTGTGTGTGTGTGTGTCTGTGTATGTGTGAGTGTCTTTGTGTGTGTGTCAGTGAGTGTTTGTGTGTGTGTCTGTGTGTGTGTCTCTGTGTCTGTGTGTGTGTCTGTGTGTGTCTATGTATGTGTGAGTGTCTTTGTGTGTGTGTCAGTGAGTGTTTGTGTGTGTGTCTGTCTCTGTGTGTGTGTGTGTGTGTGTGTGTGTTAGGGTTAGGCTGAAACTGAACGTTTTAAAACCCTGTTAAAAACACACCTCTATGCATTGGCGTTCCCACCATCCTGAGCATGACATCTTGGTTTCTTGTGTATGTGTACTTGTATGATTGTAGTTTATTACCTTTGTTGTAATTGTTTTTAATTATATGTATTACTTTTATTGTACTGTTTTATTTTAAATCTGCACTAGTATGGATATTTTTTTTTTTTTGTTTATTGGTCAGTCTGGAATTTTCCTGTTCTTATGCTGTACAGCACTTTGGCTAAACTGAGGTTTTTTTTAAATAGTGCTTTATAAATAAACTTGAATTGAATTGAATTAGGCTGAGGGAAAGAGGCCTGTCCCCCATAGAGGACAGGAGGTGCACGGTCCGTCCCTCTGGCGGTTCCGGTACCATTCCCCCGATCATATTGATATGGATGGCGGTCCATACGTCCCCGTCGGTAGTGGACGGTTGTCCAGCCGTCATTTATCATGGTAATAAAATAAAAAAATCTGTATGCGTTTAATTTAAGTGTGTTGTGTGTATCTTTGATATTCTAAAATAATGTTGTTAAAAAGGTATAGATTGTTTATATTTTATTGTATATTTTTATATGTATCATAAAAATAAAATAAATAAAAAAATAATCAAATGAAAAACAATTTAATGAAAGTAATTGAAAATCAATCAAACAAATTCAAAGTGTGCCAACGTGCAACGTTTCAACTCGTCCGAGTCTTCTTCAGGCACAGGCACACAAAAAAAGTCAACTGGCTTGAGCTGGTACACACGTCTGCACTGGTCGAGGAGCAAGAGCAGAATGAGCCTGTAAGCTCCTCCTGCTCTATTTATACCCTCCCACCCTGCAGCTGTATGTTTTTGACCGGAGTTTCGGTTAAAGTAAAAAAACCTCTTATTTTTAAATAAAAATTGATCATACCTCCAAATTTAAAGATTAAAATAATGACATTTTTATTGTATTGGTTTTTATCTTTTTAAATGAATTTGTCCTGTGATTTTTAAAGAACCAATTAATTATTTTTAAGTATGAATTTGAATTTAATATAACTGTAATTTTTATAAGCTGTGGATTTTGATGCCCTGAATTTCTATTAACTATTTATATGTATGACCGTGTCTAAATGAACTAATTTTAAATTTGTGTGTAATTGATTTTTTTTAAATATTATGTTTTTAAGAATGTTTTCCCAATTTATTTGATGGCAGCACATATTTTAACCCATGAATTTGTAGGAAGTATAAATATTAATTTATTTAATCTTAATAGTCCAAATACATATCCCCTAATTTTTTAAAATCCCCATTTATGTTGTATCATATCCCTTTGTATAATAAATTTTAGATGAAAGGGTAGGGTATGAATTCAGATTTAGGTTGTTTAGGATTTGGGTTTAGGATGTGGGCTGGGGTTGAGGTTAGGTTCGGGATGTAGGCTGGGGTTAAGGTTAGGGTCAGGATGTGGGCTGGGGTTAAGGTTAGGGTCGGGGTGTGGGTTGGGGTTAGGGTCGGGGTGTGGGTTGGGGTTAGGGTCAGGATGTGGATTGGGGTTAGGAGTCCGGGATTGAGGTCGGGTTAGGGTTAGGGTTAGGTAAGTATAAATGAGCCGGCTCCCCTTCCGGGGAACCGGAGATGCACTCTCCTCCACTGCCTTTCACATCTGAGCCTCCTGCCTGCCTTGGCTTGCTTTTATAGGTGGGTATGTGTCATGTGACCTTCCTCTTTCCCTTACATTCCGTAAATTAGTACTGTATTTAGTCTTTAACTTGTCCTTATATTTTTCCCTTGGTTTCTTTCTCCCTTGGTTTGTGTACACGACGTTTCGACATATTTTTGTCTTCATCAGGCGTTTGTTTTTCATTCTCTTTCCCTTTGTTTCTCTTAATTTCGATTAGGCACCCCCTTTACTTTTCACATCCTTCCGTTTGTTGTTTTCTTATTTTTCTCCAGTTAGGGTTGGGTTCTTATTTTTTTGGGGTTAAGGTTAGGGTTGGGGTCGGGGTTAGGGTTAGGATTAGTAGGGTATGGGAGGCTCAGACATTACCGGGACAGGGGGACCGGGCGGGTTAGGTAAGTATAAATGAGCCGGCTCCCCTTCCGGGGAACCGGAGATGCACTCTCCTCCACTGCCTTTCACATCTGAGCCTCCTGCCTGCCTTGGCTTGCTTTTATAGGTGGGTATGTGTCATGTGACCTTCCTCTTTCCCTTACATTCCGTAAATTAGTACTGTATTTAGTCTTTAACTTGTCCTTATATTTTTCCCTTGGTTTCTTTCTCCCTTGGTTTGTGTACACGACGTTTCGACATATTTTTGTCTTCATCAGGCGTTTGTTTTTCATTCTCTTTCCCTTTGTTTCTCTTAATTTCGATTAGGCACCCCCTTTACTTTTCACATCCTTCCGTTTGTTGTTTTCTTATTTTTCTCCGGTTAGGGTTGGGTTCTTATTTTTTTGGGGAATGAAAAATGAGCCGGCTCCCCGTCCGGTGAACCGGAGATGCACTCTCCTCCACTGCCTTTCACATCTGAGCCTCTATCACTTAATTGGGTTCCTTATATAGGCGTTATATTTTACCTTCACTTTCCCTTACACTCCCTTAACTCATGCTTTTATTTAGCTTTTCGTTTGTCTTTATATATGTCCCTTGGCTTTTTTTCTTTCCTTTGGCTTGTGTACACGACGTTTCGACCTATCTTGGTCTTCTTCAGGTGTGTTCTGTGTTTCTTTTTCCTTTTTCTCTTTCACAATTTAGATTAGGCACCCCCTTCACTTTTCCTTATCCTTCCTTTATAATTTATATATATATATTAATAATTATTTATATTTACTAGGGTTAGGGTTAGGGTTGGGGTCAGGGTTAGGGTTAGGGGTTGGGGTTAGGGTTAGGGTTAGGAGCCCTACCCCGTCTGGAAGGGGGAAGACGAGCCCCCCTCCCCCAGCCGGAGACGGGAAATGCACGGTCCATCCCCTGGTGTGCCCAATCCGGTGGCCTCCGGTCGCTCCGGGCAGGGTAATTGCGTCTCCTCCCGTAGCGCACCGTGGTCCAACCATCCCCATCATTATCAAACATCATGCTGTGTGTAATGTCAGTTATTGTGGTGATGTCTGTGTGTGTAATCTGAATGTGTCCGGGTAATCCGGTTTTTACGAAATGTATGTCAAAATGAATTAAAATAAAAGTTTTAAATAAATCAGATAATAAAATTAATTTGTTTTTAATAAAAGGAATGAAATGAATTGTTTTTTTAAAGAAGGAAAAAAAACTAAGTCAAAGAAAATCTTGTTTTTATAAAAAAATTTAAATAAATAAATAAACAAAATAAATTTGTTTTATGAAAAGGAGAAAAAGAATGGCCAAAATGTAAAACAAAGTGTGCCCAGGTGACGTTTCGACCCGT